>JAUOBV010000007.1:6665454-6686340 GCA_032360425.1 Rubia occidens
TTCTGATTTACAATTTAAACTTTAATTTTTTCATGATTTAATGGAAAGATAGTCTATTAAGATATGAACTCTAATAATATTTCTATAAATCACGTGAATTGGGCTTTCATCTGAGAGCAAATCCAATAAATTCTGTAAAAATATAAATACTATGTGAATTAGTCGCGGGATGAAGAAAGTATATTCGAATGCTGAAATCTGATTATGGCTTAAATAGAGAAATTATTCACTTAAATGAGAGGATTCGATTCGAATGAAGAGTGCGATTCCAATATTATTGGACTTTTGACTAAAGCATTTATTTAGAAAATCTATTTGTATTAGTTTTAAGACTTCCCATTCAGATTGAATCCTTATATTTAATTGAATAATTTTAATTTTGAATCATCAGGATTCAGCACAAATATTTAGAAACGATAATATCCCGTGCGGATACACGGTTTTATAAACGAAAATAAAAAAATATAACATAATTTATACTTTTAATAAGTAATAATTTTATTATATATACTAGTGGAGTACTATCGCGCGTTGCGCGATATTATTAACTAATATATTGAGATCAAATTAAAATTTTAAAATTAGTCATCCAAGAAAAAATATATGAATTATGAACGAAATAATTAATTTAGTTAGAAACTGTTAAATATTGAATACAATAAAAATTGATTATTTTTATAATATTTCATTAAAATTATTTTAAAAACTAATTATTTATATGTTGAGATTCATTTTAAAAGTTTATCAATAAAAGTAAACATCAAATGACCTTATTAGTCTCACTAATTATAAACTGTCATCATTTAACAATTAGTCGGTTTAAAACAAAACTTTGTCATATATAAATAAATAATATGTACACATATTTCTATCAAAAATACTCTATCAGTGTATTAAAAAATTGAATATTTGGTTATTTCATATTATGTGTTTCTTTGGATTTTCTTCAGTGGTATACATATAGTACAATGAGATATTTATGGTATACACATATATTTTTACAAGTTATGATTGATTATATATAGTAAAGAATTACAATCAGTAACATAATATAATATTATTACGTTAACAAGTTATGATTGATTATATATATATTAAAGAATTAAAATCATTAATATATTATAATATTAGTATATTATTTTTAGATAAATTTGGTCCAACTTAGTCAAAATGACTTCAATATCCCTGGTTGACAGAAAGCAAACAATTTCTATTATATGGTGTTTGGGAAGAGAATTTCACATTATGCAGTATTTAAAATAAAATAATATATTTATTTATTTAAAAAAAATGTGGGGTACCACTTGGCCAAGAATTTACTCGTTTAGTAGAGTTACTGCATTAATTATTATCAGTTTCCAAGAAATATACTATTGGAATTAAAAAGTTAATAGTGTCATATTAAATTTATTTTTTAAAGTTGACGTGTCAATTTTTGGTAGTGTCACTTGTCAAAAATTTGTGAAAGATGATGTGGTTAAATGTGAAGATACCACTTAACTGTTATTTTAGTATAAGTAATAGAAGATTTGAAAGATCACATGTAATAGTAATTCAAATTGTTATAGGAGTTGTAATGGATTTATGATAGTAATTAATTCTTAAGAGCTAATTGTGAATTATATATTTATGAATGATTTGATAATAATTAAGATAAATGTTGACGAAATATTATAAATGATGAGAGATATTAATCTCATTAACTAATTGACAAAGTTTTGGGAAAGACCGTCTTTTCATAGTTTTATGAAAAAATAGGATTTAATTAGAATAATAACAGGTAAAATGTTTTAGTTGCAATATTAAAAATTTATTATGCAACGTGTAGTAATTATAAAGTTTATAACCCAATTCGTGCAATCCAAAAATTATATCTTTATTTATTTTAATTTAAACTTTAGTTTTTCCATGACTTAGGTAAAAACCGTTTTCAATATACTAACTCTAATTAATATTAGATGACTTTTAATGCTATGATAGTTATAGTAATATTCCTATCAATCGGGTGAATTGGGCTTTGATCCAAGATTCCCGCAATACCCATATTAAGAAATCCAAATTTTAGAGCAATTTTTTATAGGGACTACCTAGTAATGTGGGATTGTGTCGATTTTGGTGCGGCAGTTAGTTGGTAGTATAGCCTTTGATTATTTTCATGAAGGAGTTTCTAATAGATGGAGTTTAAAACTTTACTGGCTTTCAATAGATTTAAATGGTGGTGGCTACTTAAAAAAAAGACGGTGTCTCCTAATTTAATTTTAGAGTAGAATGTGCATGTAATTTTGTTAATTGTATGTAATGTTCAAAACTGAAAGTATTCCTATCAATCACAATTGATATGGATATAAATGGGATGTTGATTGGACCAAAAGGCGATAACGCTCGCCCGCAGCGCCCCCACCTGCCCGACACCACAGGCCTTGGTGGAGGAGGTAAATTCACGGTAGCTCAGCACCAGGACCCGTTGGTGGTCACTACTCGGTGCACACAAGGGACCCAAGTCACAGCCCATAGGCCCGCACATGGGGGCCCGGTGCCGGTAACTCTTGGAAAATTCCCACACTGCCGCTGCCGAATTTCGAACCATTGATCATTGGACCAACATACCAACGTCCCAACCGTTCGGGTACACCGTGGGTGTGAATCCATCACTTATATAGGAGTATGTAATATGATTCCTTCAAATGTAAACTTATTTAATCAGTTATATAAACAGCTTAGTGCCCTAACACCCTATCACATCGAAGGTTTTAATGTAGAAAGAAAAGGATAACGTTATCCTTAAAAATAATTTTTTAGCACTCCTGCAAAGTGAATTTTTGCAATTCTAAAAAAAATTTGTGATTTTCTTTTCATTTTAATTCTATTTCTTTAAAAAAACTGCACTATGTGTATATATATATATTATATATATATTATATTAGTATAAAGCATTACAAAATAATAATTATAAATTATTAGCTACATTATGTTCGTGCATCAAAGAGATGCCACAAGTTTTAACAACGAGAATTTGATCCACTACTCCTTTGGTTTCCCATGGCATTGTATATGGTTTCAAAATCGATGAGGCATGTGAGACTAGTAGAATTCGTGTACATACCTAGTTGTGATCATCCGTTCCTGAAAGTTGTTTTAATCGCTCTGAAGTTAGCCTCTGTCTCTACCTGTAATGTAGAAACTGTGACAAAGAAATCAAAAAATAATTGAATTAATCTTCCTCACTCGATTCGAGCTTGTTATTCTCCAAGACTTCAACCTACATACCAAGTGCTCTTCTCTCACTAGTAGAAAACTCTTGATTAAATGCATGTAATCAAAGGCGATTTTTGAAGAACCGGCTTTAATTAGGACCCAGGGGGTTTTTGAATTCAGAACTCTCTCCCAATTATATATAGCTTGGGTTTTTCTCTTTCTTCCTGTTAGAATCAGTCAAATATCTGATTAGATATGGCTAGAGTTTGATGATTAGACTAGAGTTATTCTAGTACTAGTAATCCTTATTTATTTTGTACTCTATTTATTCTGAGCAGTAATACAGAAATCATTACTGGAAATCATTCTTTCATGGTATCAGAGCAAGTTTTTATCCTAAATTCTAAGCCATAATTTTATTTTTTATTTTTTATTCGCCTCCATCCCTCTCTTTTTTCTGGCCGACCGTACTACCAGATTTCGACCAACTTCCGGCTACTTCTGGCTGTCTTCCCCGTGTATTTCTCCGGCATCTCTCTCTATTTCCAATGTCTCTCTCCATTTTCCGGCGTCTCTTCTCCGATATGCTCTCCAGTCTTCGGGGAAGCTTTTCATCTCCAGTCTCCATTATTTCCAGTCTCTTCTTCACCTCCGGCAGCAGTTCAGACCACCTGTAGTTCAAACCTCTCCATTATTTCCAGTTTTCGCTTCATTTCCGGTCTCAAGTCTGCATTATTTTGTCATCGGTGTCAGACTTGCTTCTCGGCCAACTTCCATCGATTTTCTCTGCTGTGTATCCAATCGGTGACCAAACGGCTTCTCCAGCGCATGAGATCCACGTGCCAGCAAGTTATTTATTATTCGGCATAAAATCAATAGTGAAACTTTGGGTCACGTTCATAGTGAAAATGGGATTTATGTTTTAGACTATGGTGCATCTGTTTTGTTGTCTACTATGGTATCAAATAAGTCGTGTGCATCTTTTGAAATCTGGCATGAAATAAGGCATGCTAGACTTGGTCATGTTCCGCATTCCGTTATTTATGGTTTGTGAGTTTCTGGATCTTTATTTATCTCATCTGTATTGCCTAAGCCTATCCCTTGGGATGCGTGTGAAAAGCCTGAACGAGAGAGTATCTTTTTACACAAATGATAAACGTGTTGCTAGGGTACTTGATCTAAGTCATTATGACTATTGGGGGCCCTCTCATATTTTATCTGTTGATGGTTTCTCCTACTATGCTATTTTCCTCGATGATCATTCCCGATTCTCGTGGTTTTACCCACTGCACTGCAAATCTAATTTTTGGTGTGTTTATCGCCAGTTTGAGGCTTTTGTGGAGAATCGGTTCTCTTCCACTATTAAGGTGTTTCAGAGTGATGGGGGGACTGAGTTCGTAAAAGGTCTCTTACACTTTCACTTTCAGACAAAGAGCACTCACCATCAGATGTCTTGCCCGTAGACTCCTGAGTAGAACAGTCGGGTTGAGTGCAAGCACCACCACATTATTGATATAGGTCTATCTATGCTATACCACTCTCATATCCCTCTCACTGGACTCACGCCTTTGTTGCAACTGCTTATACTATAAATCGGCTGCCCACTCTTATTCTTGGCGGTCGATCACCATATGAAGTTATTAACGGTCGGGTCCCCACATACACAAACTTTCATGTATTTGGTTGTCATGTGTACCCTTATCTTCTTCTATATGCAGCTCACAAACTTACTCCTTACAGTTTGCCCCTGTGTCTTTCTTGGATACAACTCCCAGTACAAGGGATATCGATGTTTGGATCCTACGCCTAGAAAGACATATGTCACCATACATGCTTGGTTTGACGACACTTCCTTTCCTTATGTCGATGGTTCTACTTCAGTATCTCTGTTCTCTCTAGATTTCTCTACTTTTCTGGATCCGCTGATGCATCAACCGGTATTCCAGGTTTCTTCCACTGTGGCCTCTCATCCTTCTCGGCTTGTCACTACGATTGCAAGCTCTCTTGGCTCATCGATGCTATCATCCTCACCAATTACGACACCATGTTCTATTTGTTCTGTCGATTCAGACCATCCAGAGGCCGCTCCGTTGCATCCTGCTCCACCCATCTCGCCATCGACCAACTCACCTGGTTCGCCGACCAACCCACCCGGTTCGCTGGCAATCTCACCGGCCACTTCACCATCCCCTTCACAGGCCGTAACTACTCCTCCGATCTCTCCACCTCGACCTCGCACTCATTAGATGGCTGCTCGATTGGTTACTGGGGCTATTTAGCACAAGGATTATTCTGATATTGTTGCTCACGGTTTTACTGCTGGATTTCTTACTCGGTATAAGCCCTTGGATTATCACACTGCTCTTCAGGATCCATCTCGAATTTCTACTATGGATGATGATAGAGCAGCTCTTCGTGGATAGCGCACATGGGATTTGGTACCATGCCAATCGGATGTCAACATAGTTGGCTCCAAATGGGTTTATCAACTGAAGTATCGTCCAAATGGCACTGTTGAGCGCCATATGGCTAAGCTTATAGTGCAAGGTTTTTCGTAGATTCTGGGATTTGACTTTGACCACACTTTCAGTCCGGTGGTTAAAGCCTCAACGGTTCGTACTATTTTAGCTATTGCTACGACGCGTTCTTGGCCTCTTCATCAGCTGGATGTATAGAATGCCTACCTCGGCGACATCAGCTGGATGTCAAGAATGCCTACGACACGCTCTTGGTTACGAGGACCTGTTTCATCTAGAATATATTTGTCGCTTGCGTAAGGCCATTTATGGTATTAAGAAAGCTCCGCAGGCCTGGTTTCAGCGATTCAGGACCTATTTGATTCAACTCGAGTTTCTATGTAGTTCAGTTGACACTTGTCTTTTTGTTCTGTCTTGGGACTCGTCATTACTAAACCTGCTAGTTTATGTCGATGACATCATTCTTGCTGGTAACTTTTCTAGGGTTTCCACAAACTCTTCTTTGGAAATTCATTGATAGGACGCATCGGGAGTTCTCCATCAAGGATTTGGGCACTCCCACTACTTTCTTAGTTTGGAAGTTACACCCACTTCATCGGGTTTACTTCTCGGTCAAGCAAAGTATGACAGGGATATTCTCACTCGTGCCGGATGTCTGATGCTGCTCCAGTCTCTACTCCTTTTGTGCCAAGCTCGTAGCTCCACAACTCCACCAGCGCTTCGTTTCAGAAACCCAATCTTTACCGCTTTCTTATTGGAGCTCTTCAGTACCTGACGATTACTCATCCTGGCATGTCCTTTGTGAACAACACAGTCAGTCAGTATCTTCAAAACCCTCGTGATGATCATTTTGTTGCGGCCACTCGGATTCTTCGATACGTTCGAGGTACTCCACATTTTAGCCTTAATTTTTGGCCTGCTAGTTCTTCCAAGGTGTTGGGTTATTGTAATGCTGATTGGGCTCACTGTATTGTGACACGCTGATCTAAATATGGTTATGCAGTCTTTCTTAGTGGAAACCTTATTTTCTGGAGTGCCAAGAAACAACCCACTATTTCTCGTTTGAGCTTGGAGCTTGAGTATTGGGTGCTGGCCAACACCGCCTTTGAGGTTGTTTGGCTGACTCATCTTCTTCATGATCTTTGTATCTCACTGTCTGGTTCTCCACTGTTGATATTCAACAGCACTAGCCGCCATGTTCTTGGCTCAGGATCTATTTTCTCATAAATGGGTAAAGCACATCGACATAGACTTCGACTATCACTTTGTTCTAGAGTTAGTTACTTTTGGCAAGCTGCTTGTCGCTCATGTTCCTAATGCTCTTCAGATTGCGAACATCGTCACCAAAGGGATCTCCCGTCCATTGTACGGGTTCTTAAGGTCCAAGCTTTATGTCGCTGAACATTAGATGCTTCACTTAAGGGGGGTGTTAGAATCAGTCAAATATCTGATTAGCTATGGATAGAGTTTGTTGACTAGACTAGAGTTATATTAGTACTAGTATTTCTTATCTATTTATTTTGAGCGGTAATACATTTATCACCGCTTACTTTATCACTAACTAATCACTAAACTAGGAAACAGGCTTTCCAAAAAAAAAAAATCTAACAAATTGATAAATATCTAGCAACTAACTAACTTCCTTGCTCTTCAATTTTTTTAATTGATGAAGACATCATGCTGGAAGTGTGATCCATGGCTGATTTATAATTCTTCACCCCCCACAGCCTCAGCCCCAGCCCCCTCTTCATGATGTGGCTTTTGTGGAAATCAAAAGCCCATCTTGGATAGGATATGCTATGTAGTAACACGTGAGAGTAGTTTAGTGAATCCATTAACCAACTGTGAATGAGAGAACACATGGAGTGGATTGATGAATTCCTTATTGTAGGCATCTCTAACATAGTGGCAATTAATTTCAATGCATTTTTTTCTCTCATGGAAAATCAGATATTAAGTAATGTGCAAGGCAACAATGTTATCTCATTTAAGAGGAATGGGAAGCATAAACCTATAGTGCATATCAGTGAGGAGAAATGTGATCCAATTAAGCTCAAAAACTATCGCTGTATGACCTTGTACTCAAATACAACACAATACTTGCTAATTGTACACGGTATCTTGGATTTTCAAGAAATCAGAGAATCCCCCAAAAATATAAAATAACTCGTACTGATCTTCTGGTTATCCTCCAAGTATTCCAGTCTGCATTACAAAATGATGACATAGAATTGGAAGAAGCTGCAAGAAAGAATAGACCACGAGTAGGGCATCCTTTCATGTATCTTGCAATGTGGATAACAACTCTCTAGTGATGGATACTCAGTTGGTTCATGCACAAACTAACTGAGCTAATGAACTGAGAATGTTATGTTACATCTTGTGAAAGATATGTATATCAACCTTCTAATCATCTATCTGTAAGGACCTGAATAATGTAATAAGGGGGATCAAACTGCCAAGAAGCAGGAAAAAAGGATTCTACATAATTGCAATAAGTTAAATGAAGAATAGTGATGAGATCAGTGATATATTTTTTCTAACTGAGGAAGATGCATGCATATGATCTTGTAAATTCAATGCTTGAAAAATATTTTTCATTACCCAAGTCTTTGATAGTAAATAGGTCATGTAGGTAAGCCTTGAATGCATTGATTTCAGCTTCTAAATCTCCTGCTATCAAACATCATCAACATAGATAAACAACACTAAATTGAACTGAGCAGATGTCTTGGTGAATAAGTAGTGATCATGCTTCGATTACCCAAATCCACACAAAACCATATGTTTGGTGAACTCTGAATTCCATACCCTAGATATCTGCTTAAGTCCATACAAAGACATCTTAAGCCCGCAAACCTGTCCTGGTAATGCTTTGTTGTAACCTTGAGGAGGTGTCATATAAAGTTCTTCATTAATGCAGCCATGGAAAAATGCATTGTTTATATCTATTTGACGAGATACCAGCCTTTAGTGAAGTGGTTTCTAATAGCAACCTAACAGTGACATGTTTAGCAACTGGTGAAAACGAGTCAAAAAAATCAACTCATTCAATCCGACAGAAAGCCTTTGCAACTAACCTGGCCTTATATCATTTAATTGATCCACCGGTATTGGATTTGACTTTGTAGACCCATTTACATTCAACATGTATTTTTCTTGCATGTGGATAGAATAGATCCCAAGTGTGATTAGCTTCAAGGGCATTCAATTCAGCCTGCATAGTCTGGATCCATTTTTGGTTACTGCAAGCCTGTTTATATTAATGTGATTCCTTGATCCCTAAGGGATGTGTCCTATAACTCATATATGTAGTTGAAAATATGGTGAGCATATATCAGAAGTATAAGAAGAACTAAATACGAAGTCATTCATCCGGTAAGGCCTGGACCTGATCTTAGCACTTTGCATGGGAATAAACTGAATGTGTGTATTAATAGTAACATGAGCATTACTGGGAATAAGACTAAAATTTTGATGATTTTGTGACTGAGATAGAGGTGTAGAAAGAATTTGATTATCATAGTTAGGAGCATATATGTAATTATCATTTTGAGGAAGATAATTAGAATGATGTATGATCAAATATGAGTTGTGTTAAAATAGAGGTATAGGCAGAAGATTTTTCTTCTGATCAGTGGGATCAAAGTGGAATGTAATGAAGTGTGATGAGACGTCAAATGCATGTATTTTCCAAAGCATTTAGCACATCTTTTTATTATGTTTTGGTTGGTAGATTTCTAGATTTAGGTAGGTTTACATCATAAGGGGTTTAATTAGATGATTGTTTTTGGTTTTCATATCTAAATCATTCATTTTGTAGCCTATTTTAGGTCTAATTGTTTTTTGTTGGTCCTTATGAGCTTCTAGATCCTTTTTGCTTCATTTGTAGATCGCTTATAAGCACTTCAGATTTCTTTTAGAAGTCCATTCTAAATGATGGTAGAAGGTTGAAGGCCACGAGTCTAAGCATCGTAGCAGATAATTCTAGGGAATGAAAGAGAATGTTTCAAAATTGTTGAAGAATAACACGGGCCATGTAACTTGTCACGACCAGTGTCATCACTCATTCCAAAGGAACGAGGCCAAGGATGAGGGCCGTACAAACCAACATGGCCCGTACTCAGTAATTGAAACAACACAAGGCCAGATGATGGGCCGTGTACTTTGGCACGACCCATGTCATCAAAAGCCAGGGAACAACGTTCCAGACGATATGCTGCACACTTTGGCATGACTTGTGCCATCATAAAGGAAAAGAAGGTCCTCTAGTCCAGACCCCGTGTCCCTTTGGACGAGTCGTGCTGGCTAACACATGCACTATTGTCGAGGTGTGGAAGTGTGGTTACTAGGTTTTTCTCCCCATTTTGGACCTTTAAAGACTAGAAAATTATCTACTATATAAGATAGCCCAGCCTTCTACGGTTTGAAAAGAGCCCCTTCATTATTGTTATTCTTAGTAGTTAGGAACAATGGATGCTATCTCCTCTCTTCATTTATTTCTCTAGTTCTAGCCTTATGACATTATCCAATGATTGCTTTGGATTTAATGTCTCTGGAGTAGTTATTATCTTAAGGTAGTATTTGTATTCATGACATGATTTATGATTTTGTGAGATTTTAGATTACCCTATATTCCGTGTTCTATGAATATTTGTGCATGATTTGTATTTTCCATCCATGTATGATTTATGCCTTAACATGGTTTAAGATGAATCCATAGTTCTGTGCATAGTATAATATCATGCTAGGATATTTAATGCTATCTTAGGAGTGTTAGACTAAAGATCTTATAGGCTCAAGAAACCGAAAGATGAGTGTATTCATGCTACATTGAATAGTGCCAACCTGTAAAACGTAAATTCTAATTGGCCAGTTGTGTGAGTGATTGCATGTTAGGAGCGGTTGACTGGGTGTTGCCGTAATTAAACTCCTAATGAGGGGAAACCCTTGGCTTACCCCGATAGATAGGCATTAATTGTAGTTTGTAGAGACTAGGGTTAGATCAACCCTAGAGTCATCACAAGATGTCAATTTCTTTGCCTCTCTAGGTTTAGGGTTGGTGTCCATAGTGGAGGGCCCAGGATGTGGTTTTCTTACTCTCTTATCTAACATTTTCTACCTAGGCATGACTTAGATTCTTTAAGCGGGGGGTGCATTAGCATCTTGAGTGAGTTAACAGGGATGAATTGTAGTATCGGATAATCAAAGTACATCCCTAATTATGGAGTCAGTGAGATAGTTTTGAAGGGAGCCTAACCTTGTTGTGACAGACATTGGAAATTCTCGGTTATCTCGACACTATATGACATATGCATGAGAATAGGTTTATATGAGTATATGTGATAGATACTAGGATCATAGTCATTAATTGGTTATGTTACGAAAATACCCCCAAGACTAGTTAATCATAGTTTAAATATTATTGATTGCATGATAAGTAGTTTGTTATTCACAATCCCCCATCCCCTGCAATTATCTATTTAAAACACTAGCTCTTCCTGTTACACGAAAGGAGTGACGCCCGATCGTGGGGTGTGTCGAGCTAACTTCTAAATTCTAGTGACTCTGTGGATGACCTCGGACTTGCCACTTGATACCTTATAGTATTTAGTTGTGAGTACGAGAGCAACTATATAAATTCTATCTTTGACACATAGAGCTCGCGAGTAATTTGGTAGAAAGAACGACCCATGGGCGTGGGTTAAATTTTGGCGCTGCTGTCCGGGACACTAGTTTTAATTTAATTGTTAGATTACATAACTAGTTGGTAGAAGTAGTTTGTGCTTTTGTTTTTTTGGAGTTTTTGTTGGTTTTTGTGTAGAGCTCTTTTATAGTTTTTCTTGTTTTCTCTTAACTCATGGGCTAGTGTGTCTTTATGGACTGATATTTGATTGTTTCTAGTTTATGGTACTTACCCATGCCACTAACCAAGGAGCCTTACACTAATTATTGGAAAACACAGGTAAACGACGAAGGGGGAATAGAAGGGTTAATGAGGTAGTTCCGCAAGGGACAAATGTAGAGTTTTAAACTAAGAGAGAGAGAGAGAGATCATGGTGGAGAACAACAGAACATTGAGGGAGTTGATAGTTCCTAACTTAGAGAGTGAGCCCCTATGTATTATCTTCCCGCCCCTTCCACCGAATATAACCTGCGAGTTGAAGAATGATATGATTTAATGCTTTCTAACATTCCATGGGATGGCCGGAAAGGAACCCAACAAGTATTTTTCCTAATTTCACTTGGTCTGCACAAATATTAGACCGTCAAGAGTCTCGAAGAAAGACTACAACCTATAGTCCTTTTCCATTATCGTTTCGATACGCGACTGAGAATTGGTTGTATTACCTCCCACCAGGATGTATAACATCTTGGATGAACATGAAGCATTTTAGATTATTACTTTTCCAGTTCCAAGTCTTCCAGGTTGAAGAAGCAACTGTCGAATATCTCATAGCTTCCCAATGAGTCTCTCTACGAGTGTTGGAATGCTTTAAGAGGTTGCTAGTGAGGTTCCCGTATCATCCATTTAAAGAGGTGGGCCTATTTTAACAATTATTTTAGGGCCTATGTGACAATGATATGCGGATGGTGAACGCAATTTGCAACATATCAATCGCTAACAAGAGATCGAAGGATGCTATGGTCATTTTTGAAGAGATGGGAATGGGACGCGCCAATTCAAAACCTGGTCGAGGATCAAGATGTTTGAAGAACTCACGTAACAAGTCCAAGCATTTTCCTCTATGATGAAGGATTTTATGAAGGGGAGAGCTCATTAGGTGAAGGTTTGTGAAGTTTATAGCTTGGATCATTTGAAGGATATGTGACCTCAAGTGGTAGAAGAATTTAAGGAGGTAAAGACTTTGGAGTGTGATGGAGGAAACCAACAATTTGGTGGGGGGAAACAAGTGTTCTGTGAGAACTAAGGAGGAGATAGCCGCTAAGACCCCTACTCCAACTCCTTCAACCCTTGGTAACATGATCACCCTAACATTTTTTAGTGCGACGACAAAAAAGAGCAAGGAAATGGATATAGGGTGGACAAGGTTACAATCGAGGAGGTGCTCCACCGCAGCCTTACTTGAGAGGTGAGGGACCTTCCAACAACCGTGGGGATAACTACAAGTCAGAGAGGGATGAAGTGTTGGAAGCCATTGCTTAAGTGAAAAATGGCAGTGAGCTATTCGCGGAGCATAAAAGGCATGATATAGTAGAGTCGAGCACGCGGCGTTTCGAGAATAAAGAACCTTAAAGTTCAAGTGGGGTAATTTTCCACCTCGATTAGCTAACTGGAAACAAGGGATTCTAGAAAATTACCTTTCCAACTCAAAATCAATCCAAGGAATATGAGTGTTTTGAAGTTGATGAGTGGGAAGGAATTGAAAGAGGCCGAGAAGGAGAAATTGCAATAAGATGCTCAAATGGTGGAGAAAACTAAGTCCATACTTTAAGAAAGAGAGATACTGGTTGAGAAGGAGCCTGCACAAAGAGCTCTCTACCACTAAGGTGAAAGAAGTCAACCCTCCACCTCCATTTCCATATGCTTTGAGGGGAAAGGCAGAAGTGGTATCCAACGAGGAGCAAATTCGACAAGTATTCAAGAGCTGTGAGGTTAGTACCCTACTTTTGGATGTAATTGATAAAATCCCAATCTATGCTAAATTTCTAAAAAAATGCATGAAATAAGAAGAAACCTAAACCTACAAAAAAATGGTAGGGAAAGTGAAAATAAGGGGATTAGCAACTTAAGCTCATAGAAGTTTACCTAAGAAGTGTGAAAATCCTGGCATGTTTTCCATTCCCATCTAATTAGGTGGTAAGCTAGACAAGGATGCCATGACTAATCTAAGAGCCTCTATATATGCCATTCCCTATAGCTTGTATAAGACTCTTGATTTGGGAAAACTTAGGGAAACTAGGTTAGTTGTCCAATTGGCCGATCACTCCCAGGCTAGTCCAGGGGTCTAGTTAAGGATGTGATGGTTTGCGTTGGAAAATTAGATTTTTCGGTAGACGTCTATGTCCTCGATATATTACACGATATAGGTGCATCCCTAATCTTGTTGGGAAGACCATTTCTAAAAACATCGAGGACTAAAATAGATATCCACCTAGGAATACTAACCCTAGAATCCCTGACATGCCATTTCACACTGCTAAGATCCCTGACATATAAAACCCGGCGTGCCTGGGCAACAAAGATGAACTTGTCATCCTTGTACCCAATTCAAGTTAGGTCTATCAATGTGAAATCCATTGGTTTCTCCATACGAACTCCGCTTCCATTATCAACCCACCAGCACTTGAATACGACAACTTTGAACTCAACATAATCCAACTACCAAATCTCCTCAATCTCCCTAATAAAAGGCCATCACTGCAACAATAGAATTTTTTTTTATCTTCTTGATGAACTGCCACCTCGATTCCAATTCAATCTATACACCACTTTTTTGTGTTGTGCTCTTGCTATCCTTCTCAATCATTGCAAAAATAATCCATTAATATCATACCTTTGGTATCTATAGACGGTGCAGTTGGGCGTTCTTGTAATGGCACAATATTTACTGGGCATGCTATCCACATTGCAGCAATTATAAAACCAATATACAAATGTGGAAGAGTGCTCCAACTATATTTTGTTCAACCGCCAGTTTGGATATAGTGCTTGTAAACGTGACATATTCGCTTGAACATAAATTGCAATCTTGCTACTATTCCGTAAAATATACAGGTGAACTTTCATTAACTTAGCATTGAAGGGTATATGAAGTGTACCTTTTGAACGTGGCACCCCTGTCTTCCTACCAAATTGAGCTTGTTCAGGTAATCCAACCGATTTCTTACCAACCAAGTTCGAAATACAATACTAAATGATCTCCTCGGTCACATTCATTTGCACGATGCTCGCATCCGACCGGCTGCAATTGTGAACGTAAACTTTGAAAACTCCCATGTGTCAATAAAATGGGTAAATTCAATGCATTCTGTCTGGACCGCATAATCAATTTTCCCTAAAATGGATGAGGAGGTGGACCATGATGTTAAAAGAATAAGGGATGACATTACTTCTCCAAATAGCATAACACTAAATTTCCCCCCCAGGGCTCAAACACATCAAGCACTTGCCTGCTTATATTCTTCCGGCAAATTGAGTTAATGAAGAAACACAGGCGCATAACGCTAAATTGCACGTCCTTCTCCATAACACCACAAATTGTAACGAATAATAATTGTTACATAAGCATGTGACAATCATGCGATTTCAAAGCGTCCATATGCAAATAATCATTCACAAAATGACTAACAATAGAAGAGTAGCCGGATGATACCTTCATTTCTTGAATACACTCGTAAACCAATCTCCTCTCATCCACTGAAAATTTTATGGGGCCGAAGGCAGGTATGTTCGCTTCCCTCTCATCTCTGGGGCTAGATCCAACAAAATACCGAGCTTCAAAAAATCCTTCGTGCATTCAATCTACCATTCGTCTTCCCGGGAATGTTAAGTAAGGTCCTAATCAAACTCTTGCCTACATTTTTTTAATATGGATTACATCCATACAATATTAAACCTGTAAACGCTCCCAATATGACAAATCGAAGAAAACCGATCTCTTCTTCCAAGGTCCATCAAGCGCTGCACCCATCTTCTTTATTTTTTCCCTTGAACAATATTCAATTTTCTTCACCTTGTTGTGGATGAAAACCTCCTTCAATGGTCTTGGCGCCTTCCTAACCTCCTTCCCACAAACAAACTCAAACCTGTCCTCCCATGACTTGTTCTTCATCGGGAAGAATTTTTCGGTGACCCAAATACACTGTCTTGCGACCATTCTTCAACTTCTAGAAATCCATGCCCTCTTCGTATGCGGGACATGCCTTAAACCACTTCATCACATAACCCAAAAGGTTTCCATATACCAAAAAATTATTTATCGTACAAAAAGCATAGCCTTCAAGTTGAACTTTGATCCCCTAAAACCATCAAATACATCAACAAAGGTATTAACACATATTTCTTCTTCATACACAAATACGGAGGAAGATTTTATATGGCAAGCATAATCGGCCATGAACTGTGTTTTGATGAAATATAGCTGAACGGATTCATCCCATTAGTACACAAACTCATCCTTAAATTCCTAGGCTTACTTACAAAGTCCGGATACCTCTTATCAAATTTCTTCCACTAATCGACATCAACTAGATGACAAATCGTATCATCTTCAAGAGAATCCCTTATCATGTACCATGTCATGTTCTTTGCATCATTGACATTCTTCAAAAACTACTTCAGCCTCAAAAAAATTGGAAGATACCACATGCATTTCGCAGGGTCCTCGTTTCCTTACCTTAAAAACAACATCTTCATCGACAACCACATTTCTCCTTTTCTTCTCACAATCATTGAGACAAACATGTGTTTTTTATACTCCATTCCCATCAGACATAGATTTCTCTTCGCTTCGAAGAGGTTGTTCAGTGACTCGTTACCGGATGGAAGGTTCCCATTCAAAAACTTTAGCAACTTATTCATGCTAGTGTTGCTCAATGAACCAACATCTTTCATATTAAACAATTCCATCACACACATGATTGTGTCTTTTTTCTTGCAATCGGGATACAATGGCCTGTCCTTCTCACCTAAGAAATTTTACAGAACCTCGAGCCCCCCTAAATTTATCGACAACCTCCTAACACATGTCATCCGAATCTACATCTGCAAAACACTCTCCATCACTACCAACCACCACCTTCGGCGGTCCCTTTTCACCATGAAACGTCCAAAAAAATCTTTTTGAAACCCTCTCCTAACCATGTGGAATTTCATCATTTCTCTATCATCACTACAGTTCGATTCTTGCAATCACGACAAGGACATAGGATTCTCAGGAACAAAGACGTGCTCTAAAAACTCCTTCACGAATACAACATATTATTTGCTCATCAAACTAACGTTTCCATACACATGCTTACGCCTCTCAATTGCACGTTCCATCTCTACAAATTAATGAATTTGCAAAAATTATAGTTCCACACAATGTCCATTTCTACGCAACATTCTAATAATTCAAAATTAATTCGGAAAACTTTAACGTACAACTCAAATCACTACATTCAAATCTTATCGAACTGTTTCACATTCCTAAACATGGTATTAATGACATCAACCATTAGAACAAAAAAATCACATTTCTTTACATTAATGCAAAACTAATTAACATGATCAAACACACAAAATATATGTATACAAATCATATCTAATATATTCCATCATTAATAACATGCCAAATCATTTAAAATCTAATCTTTAAGGGTCTTCATTTGAGCAGTCAATGCTAAAACCCTCCAAATAACACCATTAATGAACCATTTCTCCATAACATTTTCTTTTTACCCGCAAAGAAATAGTGGTAGGTGAGCATCAAATGTTGTACTAGCACCGATATTCTTCCTATATACCGGTGCTAGGAGTTTTACCCACAAAAATTCTACCCCTCAAAAACACTATTCTGTGCATAAGCACTGATTACAGCACCGGTACAATGTATTTTACCACTACCGGTAATTGAAAATATAAAATCCCACCTTTTTAAAAAAAATAGTCACTGATTTCTAGCACCGATACTTGGTATACCGATGTTGAAAATGTACATAGGCACCAGTTGTTCACTTCTTTTTTCCAAAACAAGTGCCTATTATCAACCCAACACAGGTTCCTTCCCCCCAACGCTTAGATACCGATGCCTATTTACATGTTTTCCAGTATTGAAAGTTGATAAAAAATGTACAGATTCAGTTGGGACTGAGGGAATAGTGTAATTGAACTTATATGCTAGTTGTTAATGGGTTCTACACTGAAAAATTATACAACTTTATAAAATATTACATGTGATCGTGTAAAGTGTTCCGATTAATTTTGAATATATGGGTGACACATAAAATTAATACCACTGAAATAAAAACCCTTTGCTGCATATGTCCCCATCCTCTCAGTTGTTTTTTCACATTTTTTTCTATCTGATAAGGAGATGGGAAAAATTAAAGTTTTTCATTGATATTTTTTATGTTTTTGAATAAGGATGGATTTATTCTCGTACATTGGTACTGTTTTTCGATCTGATTCATTAGATTGTGTTCATGATAATCACTCGATTTAGTTGTTCACATCGATGTTTTGTTGTCGATCTGATTATATAGATTGTGATTTCGTGTTTCGTTTGTGTTTTTATTTGGATGGGTCGATTTTTGTTTTTCAACGTGTTGACAATTTGGACAACATAGATTATGCTTTGGATCAAGTGTGATACGGTTCTTGAAGATCCATATTTGGCACAGTGATATTGATGCGTGATACGCTCCTCTTTGTCAAGTGGTCGTGATTTTTGCGGGAAGCAAATTAATATTCTCGAGGGCGATATTACAATTTTATTAATTGGATTTTTAATCCGTAATAGTACAAACGATTAGTCTAGTTGATGTGTAATTTTAATATTTGTGCAATCGATTAGTTATTGTTAGAGTCGTGAATTGGACCTGGATTAGTGGTAATACACACTCTCTATAATTGAGAGGTCCAGGGTTCAAAACACACCCCTATCAAGAATTGTGAATATTAGAGAAATTTCTTGATGGGATTACCTAGCGTCACGGGACCGTGTGGGTGGTTCCCGCTGTGGTTTTTCAACTTGCAGGTAGTCGATGATGGTGAGATCGTGGTGGTTGTGGTTTCGGTGGCGGCGGTTCAATGGAGGTGCAGAGTTTGGGTGTTCTCAGGATGGCGTCTCTATCTATTCAAATGGATGAAGTTTCATGCTCCACTGAGTTTCAATAGATTCAATGGTGGTGTCTCCGAGTTAGCTCTTAGATGAGGATGTTTATATGTAAGGGCGTCCTTAGTTATTAAAATGGATGGAGTTTCATGCTCCATTGAGCTTTAATAGATTCATGGGTGGTGTTTTCTAGTTAGGTCTTAGATGAGAATGTTTTTATGTAAATTGGTTGGTTGTTTGAAATATTTTTTAAAAAAGAAGTTATTGTTAGAGTCTATTAGAGTTGAATGTCAATTTCACTTATTGTTGCCGCTGGATGTTTTTCCGATCACTTTTGAATGATTACTTTAAAAGAAATATTTACTTCAATCAAATGTTATACAATACTAAGTTAGATTCCTGAAGAAAACAACCATTTGGAGGTTCAGAACATCTTGGAGGCAAAGTCAAGAATCTTCCAGCCAAGGAATAATGTGATCTTTAATTCTAGCACAAAACTTCAATCCCCCAATTAATCACTAATACTGAGTATCTTTCACCACTTTTCTAACTCTGCAAGACAAGCACATTCTCATTCAACCGAATCTGGAATCCCACATCTCTTCACTTCGAAGCAAGAAACCAACCAAAAAGTGACCAAAAGAGTGGGAAAATATATAGCATCGAAAAAAAATGCACTCCGCTATACCTCTTTCTCGTGCATATAAATAATACAGCTGAACTGATCATCATCAACCATACCATAACCGTACCTTGATCCATCCAACACCCCCAAAATCAACCAAACCCCCTTTGAGAATGGCCAATGCAGCAGCCCGGCCACCGGCGCAGTCCTGGCTGCTGTGGCTCCTAGCAACAATCTTGCTAGCCCTGATCCTCCTCGCAGCCATAACCGTGATCATCATCTGGGTAACCGTGAGGCCGAGGAGGCTAGTCTACACCGTCGAATCAGGTTCCATTCACAATTTCAACCTAACCAACAACCACCTGAATGCAGCATTCAACTTCGAGCTGAGAGCCTACAACCCCAACAGTCGGGTCTCCATCTACTACGACAGAATCGAAGCCAAGGTCTCGTACAATGATCAAACGTTGGCGGTCAACAGTATCCATCCATTTCATCAGCCCAAACGAAATGTGACCCATCTGGGCATGAATTTTGTTTCCACTAACGTCGAATTGTTCCCCGGCGTGGCTAAGAATCTTCAGATGGAGAAGGTGTCGCGGAAGGTTGAACTTGAGGTAAGGTTGAATGCTAAAATAAGGTTCAAACTGGGGGCGGTTAAAAATCATCGTACCCTGAGGCTTCTCTGTTCCCCTGTGGTGGTGCCTTTTTCTTCTTCGAAGCTGTTCGAGAGGACCCCCTGTGAAGTCGACCTTTAGTAATTATATAAGAAAGTACCCTTTTTCCCTCTCTTTTTTGGGGTTCGTCTAATTATTGATTTTTGTGATTTTTTTCCCGTCTGTATGTAATTGGTTAATTTGGTTCGTCTGATTGTGATGTTTATTGGGGGGTTCAACTTAGTATTTTGAGTGGTTTGGTACCGTATATATGTAACATTATTTCTTGTTTGATCATCACTGAAATTGAGAGTACAAATATACTCCCCGTCCCATAAGTAATTACATAATTATTTTTTCACGGTCTTCAATGATCACGTTTGAAAAATTGATATTTAAAAAATAGATATTTAGATTAATTTACAAGATCTCACATTATATTTTTTTATTATACGTAGATTTATTTTTATTAACGGTCAATGTTTGCGAAGTTTGACTCCCAAAATGTAATTGTGCAATTACTTATGGGACGGATGGAGTATTCTTTTACGATTCTCACATAAAAAAGTAAATATATAATAAAGTGTGTTTGAATATAAAAGTAGAAGATACATTGTTTAACAAGTTAAAATATTTGAATTAAAAATATTATATTCAAATTAAAAGGTATGTTTAATTATCTTTTAAAACATAATGATTGCTTTATAGTTTAAAAAAACACCATGAGAGTTCCTCTCATAGGTTAACAATAAGCATGTTAAAAATCTATTGAAATAAACAAGCAAAAATAAACAAGCAATAGATCCACATGGCGAAAAGGACGCGCGACTTCTCCGATGAATGGACCAGTGTTAATTCTCAGGTCACGATTTCCATGAACCTTCGTCCTCACACGGCTCACAGTGGGTTAGAGATAACGGCATAGAAACTCCCACCCAGCATGACGACTTTTCTCCCAATTTGTGGCGATAGTTTCACGACCGTCACTCACTGAATTAGATCTGTGACTTAGTGAGTCAAGGCAACTCAAGGCGAATATCAATGAGTCAAGGCGACTCAAGGGAGGATCACGACAGGTTTCACGAGAGCTCATAGCAGGTCAAACACAGTCATCACGGTTCTCATGAGGGGGACACGATGACACAGGGTAC
>JAUOBV010000007.1:6694586-6711806 GCA_032360425.1 Rubia occidens
CGGAAAAGGTTATATTGGCACTTACATCAACTAGGTAGGGTTATATCTACACTTTCAGTTATCAAAAGGTTATATTGACACTTATGTCAAGTAGGTAGGTTATAAAAACACTTTTCCCTTAACCTTTTGAAGTAATCATCCCAACTATATTTGCACTATTTTCTTTTTGGGAATTGATACGTACCAACTGAAATCGTTGGGCCAAAAAAGGGGTGAAATCGGGGGACGAAGAAGGATAACGAAGAAATGGGTCCGAGTGAAGAAGAAAAGTGTAATAGGGGAAGGGGTAGTTCAATCATTTTTTTTCTTTTTTAGATTCAAGGGTAAAATCATCTTTTTCACAAAATTTGGTCACCTAAATGTTGACTTAAAAGTCAACGGAGTCAAATGTTAGATTGACACTTTCTGAAATCGCAGGGTTATATTGACACTTTTATTCTAAAGTCGGGGTTATTTTATCACTTTACTCAAGTTACTTCATACACCATGATTTCCTTTCATCCAAAACCTCTCTATTTAACTTTTTGGAGTAATCTACTATATCCGTCCCAACTATATTTGCACTCTTTTTTCTTTGGGAATTGGGACGTACCAAATGAATTTGCGCTCTTCAGAGTAAGTCCAACAAGTTCTCTAAAAGTTTATGTAAAATGGAGATTCGAGATTCATACTCTCTAGTATATTTTTTCCCTCCAACTCCAACACACTCCCTATTTTTATACAGTTTAACATTTATTTTACAATAATAACAACTTTTACATTTAAATAAAAGTACTAGATTCAATTATTCCCCAAAACTACTAACTTTTAAAAAAATTAAAGGAAAACCACTAATTTAATTGATTCATTCATTAAAAAATTAAATATCATATAACTATTTTTTATTGAAACAAAATTTTAAACAATGAACTTTTAAATTTATAAAAGTCATTAATTACGTAATTCAAAATTCTTGCAACTATTTAGAAAAAAATAAGGTAATCTTTTGGACAAAAAAATAAAGAAGTCAAATTTCAAAACACAATCATTGTGACATTTCTCTATTTCTCATCGAGTGAATAAAAAAAACCTATTTTAAATATAATATTCATGTCCTGATTCATTTTAATTATTATTTTAGGATCATAACTTTAACACAATTCATGTTTTAGGTAGCCTAATCGTTAGTCAGGGTCATTTTATAATTAATATAATTGTTAGGTTGATTTGACCTTTTATTTTCGTTTCTTGCAGTGAGGCTCCCATGCTTAGAAAATATTTTAAAATGTATCTCAAAACATAAAATAAAAATAATTATATTCTAATATTAACTCTTTTAAAAGTGCCCAAAAACATAAATTAATTATAAAAACGGGATTTGTCATAATTGGTCTAACCGTTAAGACTATCTAATAGATGACGCCTTTGAAATTTTAAAATACCATGAAATTTTAAAATTGTTCACTCAATGAAAAAAATTAAATAGAAAAAGAATAATCAGAGTTCAAAGGTTCAATTTTATACGTTGATTCAATAAAAATTAAATGTTGCAATGGTTTAGATCTAAATACACTTGGTAGAAAAGGAAAAGAGTAAAGTTCTAAAATAACCCTATCTTTTAGCTGAAAATGTCAATATAACCCTGCAATTTCAAAAAGGACCCAATATAACCCTTGACTCGGCTGACTTTTTAGTCAACCATTATATGGCCAGAATCACGTGAAATGACAAAATTGCCCCTAATTTTTCTTTTTAAAAAGCCAAACTTTTCTTTCCGATTTTCCTCATTTTTTCTCTCTGATAACATTCTCCTTTCTTCCCGATTCTTCTCATTTCTTCCTGATTTTCTTTTTCTCCCTGAGAGTGCCTTCGAAATCAAAGCGCCGACGTCGTGGTGGAGAGAACGGTGGTACCGTGGAAGCAAGAACGATGACATCATGGTGGCAGGTACAGGAAGAAAGAGATGGACGGCGGCGAGGTGTTGGTGATGCTAAGAAGAGATCTAGCGGGGGAGGGTGAGATTAGGGTTTTCGGAAGGGAGATGCGACGAGTGCTGTTGTCGGAAGTGGCGTGCGGTGGTTGACACAACGACGATGGGTTCAGGGGACTTTGACTGAGTTTACCAGAATTTGATGGGTCAACGGTGATGGGTTCGGGGAATTCCGCGGCGATGGGTTGAGCTAGGGTTCAGGGGTGGTGAATCGAGGTTGGTGGGATGGTGAATTGGGGGTTGTCGCCGGGAATCGAGGGGAAGAAGCGGCGTTGTTGTGGTGGTGGAGGGCGGTGCTGTTGTGGTGGTGGAGGGCGGTGCTGTTGTGGCGGTAGAGGGTGGCGCTGTTGTGGCGGTGGAGGGCGGCGTTGTTGTGGTGGTGGAGGGTGGCGCTACTATGAGGCAAGCGGTTTCCGGCGCTACTGCGAGGCGGTGATTTCCGGTGGCTCAGGCGGTGGTTTTCGGCGTCGGATGCAGTGGTTTCCCGCCGGCGGTGGTGGTTCCCGAAGGCAGCAAGGTGGCGTCAGCTTAGGTTTTTTGAAGAAATATAGGTTCAGGAAGAGGGGTATTTTTTTCACTTCCTTTTTTGTCTTGTCTGAATTCGACTGGTCAACGCCAGAAAAAATGATTTTGGGTATATCGGCACTAATTTTTTGAAATTTAGGGTTAGATTGGCACATACATTAGTTAGTTAGGGTTAGATTGGCACATACATTAGTTAGTTAGGGTTATATTGGCACATACATTAGTTAGTTAGGGTTATATTGGCACTTTCTGAGATTGCAGGGTTATATTGGCACTTATGTTAAGTAGGTAGGGTTATAATTGTATATATCCCAAATTTTAACTACATAACTGAATAGTTATTAAAGGGGCAATCACATTAAATAATTTATTGTTGAGCTATGCGAAAACAACACCATGAGTTGTTACAATGATAAGGAAAAAAGTTAAGAGCTAAAATGAACCTGACTTTAGACTGAAAATGCCAATATAACACTACAATCTCAGAAAGTACCAAAATAACCTTTGACTCTGCTGACTTTTTGGTCAACGTTTGTTTGACCGGGTTATGATGAAAAGATGATTTTGCCCTTCCCTTAAAAAATAAATTAAAAAATGGTAAAACCCTCGTCTTCCCGTGTTGACCACCGATTCATTCTATGTGACGCCAGCGCCGTTACACCTGAGCTCGAAAAGCCAACAAAGGAATATGTTTGTCTCCACATCCCACCGATTGCTCCGAAGTCTCTCCCCTTTTGAGTTGGCCACGACTTCGATATTCACCGAGAAATTTTTGAATTTTTGGAGTCGTGCTTTCATAATCGGTGATGGTGGTGAAGGGGAGGAGATAGGAAGGAAGGCGGTGGCGGCAAGAGGGAGGGGAGATGGTGGCGGGGGCTAGGGTTATCGACGACGGCGGTGGTCGGAGCTGGGGAAGAAGAGAGAGCAGCGATGGTGGTGAAGGAAAGGAGAGAGGGAGGAGGGTGGTGGCGAGGGGGAGGGGAGAAGGTGGCAGAGGCTAGGATTACCGGCGGCGGCGATAGTGAATCTGGCGGCGGAGGTCAGGTGGAGGATCTCCCGGATGTACTTCTCTCCGGCAGGGTCGTCTTCGTGGCTGGTGGCTTTCACGATGGCGACCTCCAGCTCTGGCGCCATGTTGCTGGCAACTTTAGCGATCCCAATGCTCTTCTGGTCCTTCACAGCTCCATTGTCTTCCGTATTGTGCTCGGCGCCATGGTCAAAGCTTCGAAACAAAAACTCAATCAAGATTGAAACTTTTTCCAAGATCTGAGTTGGGATTTGAGTTTACCGAAATGGGTATCTCCTAATTTACCAAAAACTATATGAATTCTTGTGAAGAAGAAAGATAGGTTTTTAAGAAGAAGATAGGTTTGTCATTTCAATTACTAGTTATACCTGAATTCATTTGGTCAATGCCGGAATTAGGGGGGTTTAGTTATATTGGCACAAATTTTTCAAAAGTTAGGGTTAGATTGGCACATACAATAATTAGTTAGGGTTAAATTGGTACTTTCTGAGATTGCATGGTTAATTTGGAATTTTCAACCTAAATTCAGGGTTATAAATGTATTTATCCCTAAGGAAAATAAGAGACAAGATTCAATGTGAAGTTGATTTCAAAAAAAAAACAAAAGACAATTGAGTCAATTTTCAAGAATCCTTCATAAATCCTTCATGTAATATGTAGTATATAATGAATTATTAATTTATATTTTATATGGGGTCTATAGAAATAATAAAAAATGTATTATATGTTCATTTTAGCGAATAATTATTAATTTAACACCTTATCCCCGAATTGGAACCGATCAAAATATTATTTTAGAGAGTTTATTAAATAATCAAGTATTAATTTATTGAGTTTCTACTGTAGGTTATTAACAATGGTTTTTATGAACGATATGTTGCAGAAAATCAACCTTTTTCGATCGGCGGTGAATGGTGATTTTTAAATGTGCCTTTGAAGCAGTTCCGATATCAAAATCTCTTTCAGAAGGACAAAAAATTCCGACTCTCTATGAAGAGTTAGACTGCCAATTGCAACTCTAATTCTTCTTCTTTCTTCTCCTTCCACCTCCTCTTCCCTCCTTACATCACTCTCCCTCCGCCACTTTCTCCACCCCTCTATGATGTCCATGATGAATTGTGCTCTCTTAACATATTTGTGTCCTTCATCCTCCACGATCTCCGCCGCCTTTTTTTGCCACGAATTTTGAGCACGAGGGCTTAGGGATGGCTGGTCGTCAATGACTTAGTATAGAGATCGAACTTGATGTACGGTTTTTGCAAAAATTGCGGAGATAATGAGGGAAAGAAACTAGGGGAACGAGGATGGAAAAAATGAGGATCTAAACGGGTGGTGGAGATGGAAGGGGTGGAGATATTTTTACGAATGGATGAGGATTTGCTGAGATAAGGATTATTGATTGATTCCGGATAGACAATAAACACGAACACGAAGGTTCCATCATCGCCCTGTCATGAACTGGAATCTGACTAACAAATTATGGCCGGAACAGCTCAACAACAATACCTAAAATTTATCTTACGATGAATGAATTAAAATTGCCATCGATTCAAATCCAACAACTGTTTTGGTATCGGAATCTCTCCAAAACAATGATTTTGTATTTAATCTCGATTAGTTATATGTGCATTGGTACAAAAGACGGTAAGAAATTTCAACAATTCAAACTCGAAGTATAAGTCTATTAATTAAAATTGATAATTTTGATTATAAAATAATATTATTATATAAATAAAAATATTATTATGTAAAATTTAATTCAACTTGATATAATATATATTAAAAATATTATTTTAGTATAATATTTAGCTATTTGTTGAAATTTAGTAAGAGTCCGTCTCTTGAAAGATGGTCTTTTCATAAGTCATGGAAAGACCAAGGTTTAAAGTGTAAATTAGAAGAAATTAAGATAAAATTTTTGGGTTGCATGAATCGGGTTATAAACTTTATAACTACTACATGTTGTATAATAAAATTTTAATATTGCTACTAAGACCTTTTGCCTTTTATATTTTTAATTAAACCTCGTCTTTCCATAAGCCTATGGAAAGAACGTTCCCAAGACTTTGCCATTTAGTAAATAAAAATGAATCTTAAATTATTATTATTTTTTTCAGAAATAGGAGACTGTGAGACTGAGTGATTCACGTGTACCTTAACTCTGTTTCACTAGATCCCTTTCGACTTTTGCTTTTTGGAAGGCAAATTATGAAAGCTCTGTATCAATAGGATACGTGTGAATTGAGAAAGATATATGGAACCAATCAATATTATTGCACGTTCATGTTTCCTGGGAAGGTACACAAACAAAACAAAGAAAAATGACATTATTCATCCTCACAAGTTCAAAACCAACACATAAATTACTTCTTTTTTTCTAAACCAATTCATTCATATATTGATAATAAAGTTGGCAAAAGCCTTACACTTTTGTCGATGAGATGGGATATACCCTTAGACTATCTTTATCAACAACCCAACCCAACCTACTTTTAACAATAAATAATTATTTCTTTTACATCCACATCAACAATTCACTATACAACCAAATTATTCTCTTTCATACAATTTATCAACAACCAATACAACCCCAACTTTATCAATTTTTTTATTCATTTTACATTCCTAAGTACATTTTATTTATATTACAATAATTATTTAGTTAATATAATAATAAAATACTTACAATACATTTATTCGTGTATAATTTTTTAATAATGAAATCTAGGAAAATACAAAAATATTATGAAAACAAAATTATACTTATTATCTAACATTTTTTCAAACGTGTAAGTGTAATCAGGGGGGAAATAAATAAAATAAATACAATAAAGGAGTAAATGAAACCCATAAAATAAGTAATAAGTAAATTCAATAAACGAGTAAATGGACAAAACTCATAAAATAAGGTAGTCACACTTCATTCCTGGGTTGAGGAAAGCCATCTGGGTTTTTTGCCATTTTAAATTGTGGCCATGTAAACAACCCATACTCATGGGTTGCCGATAATTGTAGTCTTACATAGAGGTGCGAAAAATAAAACCTTAAGATCTAGAAGCCTCTAATTGAACTTGAACTGTAAATACAACTAAATTAACATACATGGAAAAGAAAAATTACAAAAATAAAATTATGATTGCTAAAAACAAGACTCATGTTTATTGAGTCGAACCGGGCCACCCGACCCGAGCCAACCCTAATCCAGTCAAAACCAATCAGTTTTCGGTCGGACCACCCGACCTAAATCCAATCGGATTTACCATAATATGTAGAGACACAAACAAGTCGTAGAAACCAGAAACGCGATTCAACTCGCCGACGAGTTGCGCATCTTGCCGGCGAGCGCACGTTTCTTCCAAATGCATATTTCAGACACCATTTTCAACGGAGGCTACAAATTCAAAGCTCAAACCAAAAACAAATTACCTTGAAACCCAAATACTTCATTGGCTTGTTCAGTAAACCCAAATCTACCGCTCCGGTCATTTTTCAAATACAAACTGGCCGTACCGCGTCATGTTCTAAAGATTTCATCGGAGAACTCGTCGGAGATGGATGACTTCAGAGCTGCTGAAGAGCCTAGGTCGAAGGAACTTGTCAGAGAGCAGCTATTGAAGTTTGTTGCACGATTTCTCGATCCACCATCATTGATGAAGCCTTCAACAACATCGGAGAAGCACCATTAACGTCACTGGAACTTGCACAAAAAAGTTCTGATCTGTTCCAAAATTCTACAAAAAAAAAGAAAAAACTAGAAAGTTTAAAAGACAAGAGAGAAGGGGCTCCCCCTCTTCCGATTGAAAGAATCACCGGAAGAGGGGGAGCTTTCGGTGGCAGCGGTTTTAGGGTTTTAAGGGCAGAGAGAGTGTTTCAGGAAGAAGGAGGATGGGTTTGAGTCTGATCATAAAACCAATACATAAATTACATTATACCCTTAAGGTGTATATATATATAATATAGTAGCATTAATAGATAGTGGGGGCATATCAGTCCTGTATTAGGGCAGAAATTATTCCAAACAAATATTTAGTAAAAACTAATGAAAAATTAGTAGAAGAAAATGGTATTGGAATGAAAAAAAAATACCAAATGGATTTATATGTAATAATAATGGCTGTATAAAGCATTCATTTTTAATATTAGAAAATGTAGCTTATGATGCAGTATTAGGAAATTCATTCTTACATCAAATAACGCCCTTTAAGAAAACACTAGAAGAAATTACAACAAAAATATTAGGTAAAAAATTATTAATTTCATTCTTAGATCCGCCCAGCCAAGTTGAATTAAATTTATTACAAAAATAATTCAATATATAAAAAGATATATTTGATGAATAGTAAGAAAAAATATATAGTAAGTTTAAAGGAGGAATTAAGTTATTAAAAAATAGAAGAACAATTAGGTAGTAAATTAATCCAAGAAAAAAAATTAAAGATTAGAAGTAGAATTTCAAAAAGAAGTTTGTTCAGATCATCTCAATGATTTTTGGGAAAGAAAGAAACATACTGTAAGCTTGCCCTATGAAAAAAATTCAATGAACAAAATATTCCAACTAAATTTAGACCTATTCAAATGAATTCTGAGATGGTAGAATTATGTAAATAAGAAATTCAAAGTCATTTAAATAAAAAAAATTAGTTAGAAAAAGTAAATCTCCTTGGATTTGCTCTGCATTCTATGTAAATAAACAAGTAGAAAAGGAACGAGGTGTTCCTAGACTTGTTATAAATTATAAACCATTAAATAAGGTATTACAATGAATTAGGTACCCAAGTCCAAATAAAAGAGATCTACTAAATAGATTATTCAATACTAACATATTTTTCAAATTTGATTTAAAATCAGCATATTGGCAAATTCAGATAGATGAAAAGTATAAATATAAAAAAAAATTGTTGTCCCTTTTGGACAATACAAATGGAATGTAATGCCATTCGAATTAAAGAATGCTCCATAAGAATTTCAAAAAATAATGAATGACATATTTAATAAATATTCAACATTCATGATTGTTTATATAGATGACATATTAGTTTACTCAGAATCAATGGATAAACATTTCAAACATCTAAATATATTACTAAAGGTTATTAAGAAAAATGGATTAATAATATCCCAACCTAAAATGAAACTATTCCAAACAAAAATAAGTTTTTTAGGTCATAATATTCATTTAGGAAAAATTACCCCTATTCAAAGAGCTATTGAGTTCGCTGATAAATTTCCAGGTGAAATTAAAGATAAAAACCAATTACAGAGATTTTTAGGATGTTTAAATTATATTTCAATTTTTTCTCCAAAATTAAGAATAATTTGCAAACCATTATATGAAAGATTAAAAACCAATCCTCCACCTTGGAGTGAAACTCATACTAGAGTCATTAAGGAAGTAAAATTAAAACCCAAATCATTACCCTGCTTAGTCATTCCACATCCAAGCGCATTCATAATAGTTCAAATAGATGCATCGAATATAAGATATGTAGGTATATTAAAACAAATGCATTTAGGTAAAGAGTCAATAGTTAGGTATCATTCACGATTATGGACATGATCACAAATGAATTATTCAACGGTTAAAAACGAGGTTTTAGCAATTGTGTTATGCATTTCAAAATTTCAGGATAATTTATATAATAAGAAATTTTTATTAAAAATCGATTGTAAATCTGCAAAAGAGATTTTACAAAAAGACGTTAAAAATTTAGTATCAAAACAAATTTTTGCCAGATGACAAGCAATACTACTCCCTCCGTTCCGCCAGTTTTGGCCTATTTTTTGGTCAACTTTCTCAGACCATGTTTGACCATCAATAACTTTAATTACGGATATTAATGGTACATTAAAATTTGATATTTAGAAACTACGTAAACATAGGAGTCTAACAATATCTCACATGATGATATTAGAGTCTATATACGAATTGAAATTTATGGTCAAACATGGTTTGAGAAAGTTGACAAAAAAATAGGCCAAAACTGGTGGGACAGAGGGAGTATTAGTTTTTAATTTTAGTCTTATATGTCATTCTAGCCATACCCATTTCTTGAAGTATATTTAATATTTGATATTCTGATTTACCATCTATATTCCATTGATACAGTGATTGACCTTCATAACTATTTAAAAATTGACTTTTTTCTTCATATTGAATATCTGGTGGAGTTGCTCTAGGATAGTAATTCTTTGTTCTATCATTTCTCCAATATTTTTTAAATCTTGGTGCTCTTATTTTATTTATCTCTAACTTAGATTGTTCAATGTCATCCTGAGGATTATCATTAAATTAGTTTTCAATTAATTCTATTTGCTTTTCTAGTTCTTCTTCTGAACCAGAAGAATCACTGCTTGAACCAGTTGAGTCGTAATTATTAGTCTGAGATATTACTCCTAATAATTTTTGAAGTACTAGCTTCATCCTTTTTATTCCATGAAATTGAATTTTCCATTTTCTTTGAAAAAGGTGTTACTTGAAAATAAGGTTTTGTAGTTTCATTTGGAAATCTTGTTTCTTTGTTTTCTAATTTAGCAGATATCATATCTACCTAATTAGCTATAGTATGTAATATCTGATTTGAATAGTTATTTTGTTGGTATACTTTTTTAATATCATCTGTATTAACTACTCCTGGTAATTATTTTCCTATTTTGAATGGTGATGCTATTATAGTTCCATTATTGATATTAATTTCTAAATTCTTTAATGGAGGATGAATTGAACTTATAACGGTACCATTTTGTAATTTCCATTTTTTACATAAATTTGTTTGTACATTAATAACTGGAATATTATTTAATGTATTATATTTTTCTATTATTTGTTCCTTTTCTAAATAATATTGTAACCATATAAAAAATCATTTTACTTATTTTTAATTTATTAAGTTCCTCGTAGAATTTAGTTTTTAATTCATTTCTTAATTCTATGCCAAATTTTTCAAACCAAAATCTAAATTGAATGTTATCTGAATTATAATAATCTTATTCAATTATTCTTTGTCTATACTTATTTTTTCATTACTTGTCATCATGTGTAATTCTGTAAAATTTCATTTCACTTTGAGTTGGGGATTCATATTGAGAATTTACATCTGAAATTATTTATGGTAAAGGACTTGAATACCTAACTTTAGAATCTTGAAAATTTAACAGAATATCTGAGGTTGAATGTCTAGATGATTGTCCTACATAATATCTAGGTTCCCCGATATTGATCTATTGTATGAAAATTTGCTAGACATAGACCTTCCAAATTTTATTAATACTTTTCCATTATTTTGTTCTTCAATTACTGAAGGTTCTGTAATTACCTTATTTCTTTGCATAGTTAATGGTCCTTCTGCTACTATTTCACCTGGAATAGTTATTTCATCCCATTTTAACAATTTTGAACTTTCTATTATAGTATTGTCTGATTATGGTACTATGAATATTGATTCATCCTTCTGCGAAGAATTTAGTCTTAATGTCATTGGAATCATTGATTTCATTAATTTAAAATAAACTCTATAAACTAACACAAAATGTCCATTGTTGTTTTTTATTTGTTTTAATTGAATACCTAATTTTAATGAATTCATAATGTTTGGATCTGTTAGACTTACTGAATAGTTTGGTATACAATTAAAACTAACTGTTCCATTACAAATATTAGTCTGAATCATTGTCAATAATGAATCCTTATATTCAAGTAACCCATCATCTCTTAATGCCATGAATATAGGAGTATCTATTCCTAAACTTACTAATGGATGTAGTGCTATTTGAATTAGTCCAAAATGAAGAAATTTATGATTTTGCAATACATAATGATTAATTACCTTTTCTGAAAGTAATCTTATTGATTGAAATTCCTGATTCATTGGTAATATTTCTTCATGTACTTTAATTGAATAAGTCCTACTAAATTCAAATATTCCTTGATGATATATTGAATTAACATTTTAACCTGGTAAAAGCTGCTATAATTCACGACTCTGTAATATACTAGATATTGATGATGCCGATGCAGATGCATGCCTAAGATTTTTTTCACCGAATAAAAATCTTCTAACTCTTTTAGCCATATTAACTTATGTTGGAATTCTAGTATGAACTAGTATTGTACTCACCTATCGGGACCACGTCTCTACCTTTCCGGGACCACTCTAACACCCGAGATGACCAACGATCTTACTTGACTCCGGACGCTGACCAAGCGCTAGATAAATGCAACCTAATAGAGACTCTAAGTTTACACTCCCTATTAAGTTATTATTTTTGAAAAAGATTTGCTGATTCATGTTCAGATGAATTAAAAGCTTTTGACAGTGCTTATACATGGCTCTGATACCAAATGAATAAGAGAGGAACGTATTTAAAATAAACAGATTAATAAAGTGGAAACATAAGCATTTGAAAACATATTCAAACAATAACTATTAAACTGGAATAATACCTTGCTTAATAACAAATTATTGAATACATGTTTAGGCTTGTGGACATGAGTGGAAACGCAGATGAACTATGGTAGGTTTAATATGAATTCGGAGTGAGGAGGTTAGGGAGGTAGAAGGGGCTGAAATCAACGTGCTTACAGATGAATTGAATCTACCTGTTTATAAAACTTGTCTAGTCTATTACAAATGAGATTGAATGAAATTTGAAGTCCAGAGTGGAGTCTGAGTCCCTCCATTATTGCTTGTCTTGAATGAGTAGAGTTTGAGTGGTGTCTGGGTCCCACCACTATGTCTTATCTTCTTGAATGAAATCAGAGTGGAGTATGGGTCCCTCCATTACTAATTATGTTGAATACGTCATTGCTTTGTCTCTTGCTTCTAGAAGTCGAACGGGTCTTGGCCCAATAAAATAAATAAGAGAGGATTGTAGTTAAAATAAACAGATTAATAAAGTGGAAACATAAGAATTTGAAAACATATTCAAGCAATAATTATTAAACTGGAACAATACTTTGCTTAATAACAAATTATTGAATGCAACTTTATACTTATGGACATGAGTGGAAATGCAGATGAACTATGGTAGGTTTAATATTAATTTAGAGTGATGAGGTTATAGAGGTAGAAGGGGCTGAAATCAACGTGCTTACAAATGAATTGAATCTACCTATTTATAGAACTTGTCTAGTTTATTACAAATGAGATTGAATGAAATTTGAAGTCCCGAGTGGAGTCTGGGTCCCTCCCTTATTTCTTGTCTTGAATGAGTGGAGTTTGAGTGGTGTCTGGGTCCCACCACTATGTCTTGTCTTCTTGAATGAAATCAGAGTGGAGTCTAGGTCCCTCCATTACTGATTATGTTGAATATGTCATTGCTTGCGTCCCTTGCTTCTAGAAGTTGAACGGGTCTTGGCCCAATAAATAAATAAGAGAGGATCATATTTAATATAAACATATTAATAAAGTGGAAACATAAGCATATGAAAGCATATTCAAACAATAAATATTAAACTGGAATAATATCTTGCTTAATAACAAATTATTGAATACAAGTTTAGACTTGTGGACATGAGTGGAAATGTAAATGAACTATGGTAGGTTCAATATGAATTCAGAGTGAGGAGGTTAGGGAGGTAGATGGGGCTGAAATCAGCGTGCTTTCAAATGAATTGTATCTATATTATCTAACTATTTATAGAACCTGTCTAGTCTATTACAAATGAGATTGAATGAAATTTGAAGTTCGGAGTGGAGTCTGGGTCCCTCCATTATTGCTTGTATTGAATGAGTGGAGTTTGAGTGGTGTCTGGATCCCACCACTATGTCTTGTCTTCTTGAATGAAATCAGAATGGAGTCTGGGTTCCTCCATTACCGATTATGTTGAATGTCATTGCTTGCGTCTCTTGCTTCTAGAAGTCGAACGGGTCTTGGCCCAATAAAATAAATAAGAGAGGATCGTATTTAAAATAAACAGATTAATAAAATGGAAACATAAGCATTTGAAAACATATTCAAACAATAAATATTAAACTAGAATAATACCTTGCTTAATAACAAATTATTGAATAAAAATAAAAATTAAAACAAATTATTGAATACAGGTTTAGACTTGTGGACATGAGTGAAAATGCAGATAAACTATGGTAGGTTCAATCTGAATTCAGAGTGAGGAGGTTAGGGAGGTAGAAGGGGCTGAAATCAGCGTGCTTACAAATGAATTGAGTCTACCTATTTACAGAACTTGTCTAAGACTATTACAAATGAGACTGAATGAAATTTGAAGTCCGGAGTGAAGTCTTGGTCCCTCCATTATTGCTTGTCTTGAATGAGTGGAGTTTGAGTGGTGTCTGGGTCCCACCACTTTGTCTTGTCTTCTTGAGTGAAATCAGAGTGGAGTTTGGGTCCCTTCATTACTGATTATGTTGAATACGTCATTGCTTGCGTCCCTTGCTTCTAGAAGTTGAACGGGTCTTGGCCCAATGGGCCTCCAAATGGGTCTTCTCCTTCCTTGATTTCTTTTGTCTTTAATTTTTCTTTACCTTTGATTTTATTGTATAATTCTATCATCTTCTTGAAGTCACTGACCTCTTCTATTTCTTGAATCTTCTTCTGTTCCAGGATGATTGAATGATGAACTTGTTGTATGGATGCTTGAATTAGGCTTAAATGAGATGCTTGTTGTAGGGTTACTTGGATTGGGTTCTTGAATTGCTAAATACTTTCCTCTTTACAAAACTGGATCCTTATTTCTTCATTTGTTTGAACATAATGGGTAACTGCTTTGGGTGAACAAAATTCTACCTGATAGTTACTCCACCATTTTATCTTGTACTGTCTGGTTAATGAGTAAGGCTTATCTTGATGAATTGGTCTAATTTGAAAGTTCCAGGCAAAAATTCAAGGAACTCTGAATACACAGAGGAATAAGAATGGCTTCATAAATTTTTCCGCTTTACTAATTTGTATGAATGTGCTATATCCTTATGCTACAGGTTGAGGGTAAATTTCTTCAATTGGCTCAAAGGTTGTGAACCAATCAAAAAATCATATGGGAATATCAATATTGAATTGTTAATGGAAATTGATGAACCAGGAATGGTCAAATGATCTAATATAAAATGTTCTATACCATGCTTGAATGTAATCAACATAATTAAACCCTCACGGGATATAATTTACTGAAAACTTGTTTATGGAATGGATATTGGTAAAATGCCTAGGATGAAATACTTGTTTAATAAGTATCTTATAATAATCTATCCTAGTGAGGTTATTTTTGTTTGTAATATGCTGGATTTCTACTGAATGGGTGTCTATCAAAATAAGTTCAAATTTTTTTTTGAGTTTTTTGTATATCATTTGCCAACCACTGACATTGTGGCAGAAATATTTTCAAAACAAATGATTTTAGCTGTGGAATATCAGGTTCTTTTTTAATTTGGGTAAGTAATATGTATTCTGGGTCGGGTTTAAGGAAATATCTATTGGCTTGGGCCCTTTGAGTAGTTGCCTGGGGTTGTTGAGTAGTTGGTTGGGACGGTTGAGTAGGTCTCGGGTTTCTTGGAGTGAGTAGTGTATAGTTTGGGCTTAATATGGGAGTATGGATAAGTTTGGAATATGGAGTTCGGGCTGTATTTGAATAAGTTAAAGGAGGGAAATCTAAAGTAGGGACTTGTGGACTAAGAGATTTTGGAATATTGGTTCTCATTTCATAATCCTTGGCTGATTTTGAATTCGTCGAACTTGTTGAACTTGAAGATTTACTCATGCTTTCCTATAAGGAATTCACGAGTTAGGAAATCTGGTATTGAATTATTTTTTCGGTGTTCCCTAAACTAACACAAAACTGATATATTTACAATTAAAGATGCTCTGAATAACTAATCTCAAATACATTGGGAAAAATGTTTGTTTGTCATTATTGTAGCTGAATAGATGGAGAAGTAATGCAGTCGAAAATTGAAAAATGTTATTTTGGAGCCCAAAATGACTCCAAACATTAGAAAACAGGGGCCTGGACTACAAGGTGGCGCCGAGACAAAAATTACGGGAAATTAGGGAAAAATTATCAGCCTCCTCTGATAAGAGAAAAATCAAGAATGATTTTTTACCGATAAATCAGCACCCTGCCATACATACATGTATCCTGGCTCCGTCCCTGGCAAAAAGGATTTATCATTTCAAACGACGGAAACAACTTCAAACGGCAAAAAAACTTCAAACGACAGAAACAATTTTAAACGGATTACAAAGTCATTTAACAGCTAACTGCAATTTCAAATATATATATTACAGCAGTCATTCTATCACCGTAAATTAAATCTACGATCTCAAATTTACCGAACCTTTACAACGATCGATATAATCCTCGTTGCCAGAAGCCTACATCAAGAAAACACCAAAAATTAGTCTCATTAAATGGAGAGACACACAGTGATGAGTAGTGTGGTACAACAAATCAAGGAAATGGACTACAGTCATATTGCATCCACGGGGTTACCACCAACGTTGTCGCCGGAACCCAAGCCTCTCACATGGATCTACTTTCTGCTCCCAAAATATTGACAGTAAATAATGAGCACATTTTTTAAAAGTACTTCCTGCGTTTCTTTAACAATGTCACATTTTTTTTGGTTATTTCTTTTATATTGGCGCACTTTCCATTTTTTATAAGATTCCTTCAATTTCATCCACTCATTCTACTTTTAACATTTTACATTCAATTTCATCCACTCATTCTACTTTTAACATTTTACATTCAATTTCATCAACTCATTCTACTTTTAACATTTTACATTCAATTTCATCCACTCATTTTCTTCTCCTAAATTCAAGCACCTACATCTAGTGTGTCATTGTTAAAGAAACGGAGGGAGTGCAAAATTTTATTTAAATTAAATTTTCTACTAAAAAATTGAAATGTAAAATTTAATAATACACTTGTGATTTTTTAATTGAATTTCATTTTTTAAATTTTAAATTAATTTCAATTTCCAAAAATATTTTATGAAGAAGAATTAAAAAGAACCATATATTTATGTAATTCTGATTTTTAAAAGAACCAAAATTTAATTTAGATTTTTTAAAAAATCAGAATTTTCATAGATTTCTTTTCGATAATTAGAAATTACATAAATTAATTTTCATTTTTGTAAAATTCAATTTTTAATTTTTTTGTTGGGACACGTGTCCCAATCCGAGCAAAATAAATTTTAAAAGGATACATACGCTGGTTGCTACGTATCCCGATAAGGAGGCAACAAGTGGCAAAGCTTGGAAAGAAAAGTGGATCGCTAATATCTATCTATCATTAATATACTCCATATTTATGAATAACTAATAATTATATTAACAAATATTTTTTTAAAGATGCCATAATATATTTAACAAGATTCCACACAATATTATTCTTATATATATAGAATTGTGTGTGTATGAGTGTATAATGATTTTTTTATTTAAATAAAAAAATTAAAGTGAAACAATAATATTTATAGTATACTTTTTTATAAATTCTTTAGCCTAATCTATTAATTATGAATTAAAATTCAGAAAAAATTAATTCGTGGTATGATTTCATTTAGAATTAATGGTATGATGTTGTTTAAGTACTACTTAATAATTATTGGAATTATTTTAAATATTTGTAATTGTTGGAAAATAAGGTTGAATTCATCAACTTTGGGCTCGGTTTTGAGTAGTACCCGAAATGAATTGGGTCCGGTGGATGACATTTTTGGATTCTACGTTGCGAGTA
>JAUOBV010000007.1:6723259-6733352 GCA_032360425.1 Rubia occidens
GAGTAACTTGTGAAACTAAAGCTTGAAAAAAAGAAGCATAAACCTTTCTGAATCCTTCGACTTCCTAGTAGAGTTTTGTACACGCTCACAACTTTAGCACCCTGACCAAGGAGAATATAGAATGAAGTTTCTTCTAACGAACTTCTCCAATAACATACAATGAGACAAACTAACCAACCTTTCCATACCACCGCAAAGAAACCAACCAAAGAAAATAGAGTAGAAAAACATATTCAAGATAGAACAACAAATGCCTGTTTGATTTTTTCAGTCTTCACATCCACAATAGTTTCTCTCTCACACCAAATATCAAACACCCAATATGCAACTCTGAATTCATAAATAAAATAAATTAAGGAAATAAATCCCAACAAAAGGAAGCAAATAAAACCAATAACTACACAAATCTCTGCAAAAGGAAGCCGTTATAAGAGAACACAAAGAAAGTAAAAAGGCTATGTAAACTAACCATACAAAAATTACGTGGACACTTAATATAGGTGTAAAAAGAGTAAAGGGGCGGGTGCCATTAAATATGGGGGAAGTTGATAGTGATACTAAGAGATAGGAAGAGATGAGAAGAGGAAGAAATACACATTTCATAAGTTTACCCAGAGGTTGACACCTCATGATTTTGGTGAAGCGGTCAACATAAAAATCAAGTAGCAGACAAACGATTGAAGGAAACCGGCGCAGAAGGTGAGAGGCCCTAAAAATGCAGTCGAATGAGACAAGGAGGAAGCATCATCTTCAAAGGCAATAATGACCACCTATTGTATACTGTCTATGACCTATCATTAACTGTCTTCTTGAGTGAAAGATGATGAGAAGAGGAAGTAGGGAGGAGGAGTAATTAAAGGATATGACTACCATTCATCGAACCTAAATCGGTGCTTGGAATTAAAGATGTTCAAACGACCGGTTTGTCAGTTAGGCGGTTAATCAGTTTCAGTTTCGATTTCTACCAGTTTATATAATTTTATAAGGACGCAAATAACTGACTGATAATGTTGTCTTTTTTACCGGTTCGGTTAGTATCAGTTTCGTATGAGATGTCGGTTATTACCGGTTACTATATTTTCATTCATTTTCAATTAAAAATATAAAATCCATATTAATATTGATAAATAGTTAGAGCCGCAAAATTTAAAATAAAAGGTTAAAAAATTAGGAATTGATAATTGTGGTGCATAGGACTTGAATAATTTTTTGAATTAATATTATATTGTTTCCCGTCGATATATATTAGTGTTGGGCACAATTATAAGTTACATAGACTTTTGTTTGCATAGTTATTTTCTTTGGGAATAATTATAATTTAAACATATGGGCTAGTAATATAGAGTTTAAAGAATAAGTTAATTTGAGTTATGAATTTAAAGTTTTCTTATTGGGTTTGTGATTGATGTGGTAATCCGATCAAGTAAGATGCTCATCGTTCACCATTTTTACCCCTCCCGCAAGACAAATCCGGGAAGTAACTCACGGGAAAATACTTCGACGTTCAAGTCAATATTTTCCTTAGAGAACTATAATTTCTCAATTTAGCCTTACTAACCCAAACCAATGTTGCTCTTCCTGTATTTATAGCCTCTCGTGGTTGTGGTTCCACATTGTTTGGGTTTGGGTTTGGGTTTGGGATCGTGGGTTGCATCGTGATCACTATCTTTCCGGTTCGTGTCTACATGCCACCTTTCTCGGTTTATAATTGAATCCACGACCACCTTGTTCCTTCTTTATCGGCTCGCTATTGACTTGGACTTCTGGGTCGAATGGTCTTGGTTGTTTGTGAATCAAGATTGGGCTGGGCTTTAGAAGTCAGCAGTGTCTAATTGGGCTAGGTATACACCAGTGATCAAGGCACAAAATTTAATGAATTAATTTTTGGGGTTGAAATTAATTAATTAATTTGCCATAAAATCTCCTACCGGTTATTCGGTTAGACCGATTACATAATAATAAAACCAATAAAGGAACTGATTAACCGAATATCCCAAACCAATATTAACCGATTAACCGGTAAACAAAATTAAATACCGGTTCAATTTTGATCGGTTATCAATTTTTTAATTTTTTTGAACAACCCTACTCGGAATAACGATTCACTCTTTTAGAATAGTTTTGATATAGATATCTAGAATGTTGGATATTATCCTTTTACTTGTAAATTCCGACAGTACACAATTAGAGAAAAGTTTTTAGTTAGATCACTAGTGGTTAGACAAATAATAAAAAGCATCGTTTCAATATTTTTAAATATCAAATTATTATTATTTATTTATTACGATATATTTCAATAGTTTTTTTAAAAAAATTATAGAAAACTCAATACAGTGTATTGAGACAAACATCAAATTATCCCATTAATTACATCTATTACTCGATTGAATTTAACTGTTAATCAATTTACAACAACACTTTGTGACACAATTATTATTTAATCATGTTAGTCTAAACCTATATAAAAGTAAACGATAAGGTAGGCACTAGGTAGTCTACTATAACCCAAACTTTGTGACCAATTAAGCTACTATGGTCCGAGGGAAATTTCACCCACCACACCGAAGCGACATCGTGCGGGGCTACAACTTCACAGCGAGCTTAACGTTAAATTCAAGTCTGTTTGGGAAAATTGACGGTATTGTTGAAGGAAAACGACAATTAAGACAACAAATTGGCATTGCCGCATTGGTACAGCGTCGAATGTTAAAAACGTTGAAATTAAGGCAAAATCTCCGGGTAGCTGCAATTCCAGTCAAGAAGAACTGTGACGTGTCCCATCTCATTTATGTTTAGTACTCTGAATCCCCCAAAGTCTTCATTTTGCTTTCAAGGGTTCATGTGGGCTGCTTTTTTCCTTCAAGAATACAACTGGGTTTTCTCTGAGCATCAAAAAAAGGTGATCTTGGAGTATTGTTCATCATATGTCTTAGCCGTTCTTTTGCTTTGATCTGAAACAACATTTTGATACCTTTTTTGTGTTGGAGGGAAAGATGGAGTCTTTACACCTGAATTGTTCCAATTTTGAATATTTGGCTTTTCCTGAGTAGTGGGATTTGCTTTATACCTAAAAACAAAAGAAAATGAAAAAAGAGAGGAAAGAATCTGTAGTCTCTGGTACATATTCACTTTTCTCATACGGTTTACATTGCTTTATACAAAACTGTTCTTGATGGATCTAATTTTTGCTTCAACTGATCTGTTAGTATGTAGTGATGGTGTCATAATGTTGATTGTTTTTTGCCCTTTCCAAATTTTTGCAGTTAGAGGAACATTTTTGGGAGCATGTTGGCAGATGGTTCTCTTGTGATCCAATAGGATGGCTGTTGCCGGGATACAGAGTGAGAGCGTTATCATTGTTTGATTCTTCATTTCGTATGGAGTCTCAGTCCCCAGAGCCAAGCCAGTGTGACGAACAGAGCAGACCGGGCACCAGGGCCTCTTCTCTTCTGCAAATGTGGAGGGAGCTTGAGGGAGAAAGTATAGTGAACCAACCTTATTCTAGGATAGGACTGAAGATTCATCGGCAGAGGAGTGATAGATCGAGTCCCGACTCTGTGATTACATGCTTGTCTGATGGACCGGAGAGTGTCAATGGAAATGAGACCTTGGAGGCGAATGATGTTCAGAATGTGTGTGACGATTATTCACCACGTTCTGGGGGTTCAGCGAATGAGATGGAAGACAGTAACAGTGTCATTTCGGAGCAGTCGGCTGATCTTGGACAAGTTGAACGCCAGAGAGTACGGAAGGTTTTCCGGGAATGGATGAACAATGGCTCTGAAAGCCATGTCTCAGGTATGAACCACCGCTCAAGGGTGCATTGTCTTGGTGAAATTGAGCGGGAACGTGTCAGAAGCATTATGGACTGGGTGCAGGTGAACTCTGAACAGAGAGTTAATTGTGATTCTCCCAGAGATGAAGGTGCTTCTGAAATTGGTCCACAAATTAAACTAGCACGTGATGGTTTGCTGGTGAACTGTGGTGAATTGCCAGAACGGAAGGCCATTCGTAAATTATGTGGCAGGCAGGCTCTTCTCGATTTACTTGCACGAGCACAAAGAGAGACGGAAAGTGAGCTTCAAGAATTGTTGGATCATAAGCCAGTATCAAATTTCACTCATCGCAATCGTATTCAGGTTAGGCCTCAATTTGGTCATGTAATTATTTTTGTCTTAGGACAATCAATGTTGTTTGGCCTTCTGCATCATGGCATATGCACAACGAGCTAATTTCCTCAAATATATTGTTTCTTGCAGTCACTTCTCAAAGGTAGATTTTTGCGAAATGAAATAATGACCCAAGAAGAAAGATTGAACTCTAGGGCAGCCAGTGAATTGGGTTTACTGAGGCAAAGGCATGCAGTTTCTGATTTAAGGTAACTGAACTTCAAACTTATCTTTCTTGCAGGAAACTTACTTTGTGCCGCCCCCCACCACAGCATCTTTTTTCAGTTCCATGCTTGAAGTCTAAACTATAGTTCCTGCAACAATTCAAGTGAATGATTTCCTACTAGCTGTTTTTTCATCCTGATGCATTCTAGCCCAAACAACAAACAAAATAGCAGTTTCTTTTGTAGATTGATATTCTCAGTTTAAAGAAACACACACACGCACACATATCTTATGTGGCTATATGTCTCACATTGAAAATGAAACATGTAGGAGTCGGGCACCTTTCAGAAGAAATGTAATCAGGAGGTCAAAAGTTGAGTAGGTTTGGGATGATCCTCTGTGAATCTGAGGCAATTCTTTTTTTTTTCTTCCGAATTGAGGACTACACAATCCTATTAGAGAAATGCAGTTGACTAACAAGTTATTAAAGTCTTATGTTACTCTTTACATATTTTAAAGGTTGAGCTTTGTTGTTGTTGCTTTTATGTTTTCAAGTGTTGATTTGAAAAGCTTACAAGTGTTGTTAAGTTGTATGCGATTGATGTCTGATCATTGTTGGTTAAAAGAAGAAAATAAATTAAGCACTTGTGTGCTAAAAATTAAGTTCAGGTCACCCACCCCCATGTCAAATTTTGGCGAACTGACGCTACTGTAAATGTGGTCCTGTTTACATCCTATTCTGAATATAATACAATCTGAGATTGATGACATTGTTGGTCTCATTCTGGATTTTACTTTGTTAAAATTTGCTTTTGGCAATTTTTTCAGCAAGCTTTTCCTATCGCCATAGATTTTTATGTAAGAACTTTTTGGAGAAATGTGCTTTGAACTATATTGAAATAAAGGTAATGGAATTTAATCTGTTAATTTTGTCAAACAGAGAAGGATTCCTGTCCAGATCAGTCAATTCTGGTCATGGTTCATCAGCCAATTCTGAATCAGGTGATGCCTCTTGTGAAGAGGACGGTGATTATCATGAAAACAATCAATTAAATGAGATGCAGGAGGTTTCAGAAGGCATACATGATCTCTTTGAGCCTTCTGAAGAGGAAAGAGAGAGAGGTAGCCCACAATTTGGTGCAACTGGAAATACAAATGAACAGCATTCTGCTGTTCAAGCTGTTGAAAGTCCTATGCAACTAATTGATGGTTGCCAAGAATTAGAGCCAGTAAGAAACATTGACTGTATTTGTAATGGACATATTATCGAGAACAATGCTAATGCATTGGTTCAAGAAACATCTGAGAGTGATGCCAGTGCGTTAGGTCACATGGTTGCTCATGAATTACCTTGTGCACGAGATGAAACACTGACTGAGGTGAGCACTGTCCACCGGGCAGGTAGTCCAGTGGAGGATCTTGAAGTCGATGGAGTTCAAGATATAGATGGGCATGAAACTTTAGCTCAAGTTGAAGAGCAGCAGGAATCAGCATTGGATCATGAAGATTGGCAAGAGTTAACCCTTGAATCTAATGATTGGACAAATGCTAATGAAGAAAGCATTGCTAGAACTTGGCAAGAAAATGTTCCCAGTCAATGGGACCAGGAAAGACCAGATGATGAATTAAGAGAAGACCATGATATACATGAAGAACATGAAGACTGGCATGAAAATGGTCTCCAAGAGGCTATAGATAGTTGGTTAGATGCTCCTTCTGGGCAGGAAGTTGGTTCCCTGGGAAGGGTTGATACATTCTATTTTCCAGAGGATGACAATGCGCACAATGTAGAATTAAGAGAACTTCTGAGCAGGTATAGGTTGCATTGGTTTTTGAAAACATTTCTATTCGTTGATAGATTTTGAAATAGTTCTTGCTTATGTTTTATTTGTGATTCAGGAGGCGCGTCTCTGGTCTTCTTCGAAGTGGTTTTCGTGCAAGTCTTGACCATTTGATACAATCGTATGTAGAGCGCCAGGGAAATACTTCTATGGACTGGAATCCAGATGAAACACCATCTTCTCCGGCCTTCAATGAGCAAGAAGAGGACCAACAGAATGGTGACCAGATACAGGATAGTGAGCAAATTCTTAGTGCCGATAGAGTTTTGCCAACAGATGAGTCTTCTCAGCCGCTGTGGAACTGGGATGCACAGCCTGCAAATTGGTCGCGTAACAGTTCTCATCATCAGCTAGGAATTGTGAGTTCATACCTCCCTTTAGAAGCCTCTAAACATGCTAGCTTTCTTTTTATCTTTGTACCTGTAGTAATAAAGTGCCTGTGATGCTTAGTCATTACAATTCGATTTCATTATCCTGTATTACTGTTCATAATTACTGCAAGAATGAAGGTATAGAAATAAAGAAGAAACATTTCCATTTTATATTTGGATAACATTTATTTTTGTACCAAGTAAAGAGAAGCGGTGTTGCATCACTTGTGCTTCATATGAAAGGTTTTGGCCTGATTCACCTGAAGCTCATTGTTCTTCTATCATATTAATGTCCCTATGTTATAAACAATACTCAGTTTTATTTTGTAGCTAATGGACTAATGCAATTTAACATGTAATTTCTCCTGGCTGACCAATCTTTCTCTGCATGAAGCAGGAGTGGGAGGTCATTAATGAATTGAGAGTGGACATGGTAAGGCTTCAACAGCGCATGAATAGCATGCAGCGGATGCTAGAAGCATGCATGGATATGCAGCTTGAACTTCAACGGTCAGTTCGGCAAGAGGTTTCTGCTGCTTTGAATAGGCCTGCTGTCGCTACAGGTGATTGTTCAACATTTCTGCTGGCCAATGTTTACAGTGGATCAGTGGCTGCTTTTTCTTCGTGATAAGAGATGCTTGGATTTTAAATTCTTTCCTTGTTGAAAAACAGGCGGCATTTCTCACCTATATTGCTGCAACATTTTTGTTGAGTTTACAAGAGTTATCCTTGTTCAATTGATTTAGCTTGTCTTCATTATTAGAGTGTCTTCATAGTTACTGACATCCTCATTGGGTATAGATGCAGGGAAGGATGATCCACCTAAGGAGCCTAAGTGGGAGTTTGTGAGAAAAGGAATCTGCTGCATGTGTACTGAGCACAACATAGATTCCTTGCTGTACCGGTACTGCTTTTTGACCTATGAAAGTCTCTTTTTGATTGTAGTGCTTCTGTTGGGATAATCTCCTGAGAACAATAGATTCTTTCCATGTACAGAAATAACTCGGCTTTCATCCATTTAATACAGGTGTGGGCACATGTGTACTTGTTCAGGATGTGCGGAGAATTTGGTTCACGGGAAAGACAAGTGTCCAATGTGCGGGGCACCAGTAGTTGAGATGATCCGAGCATATTCCATCCAGTGATCCGGAAAGATTCAAATGAACAGGAGAAGATTAGGTGAATAAATGTTAGAAATATTGCTAGAAACACTAGGTACTCTGAAGCTCTTCTGCTGTTTTAGTCTCACCAGGTAAATAATAAGCTTCTTATTGCTCATTGCACTTTAAGATATCTTCTCATACTATATCAAAATTCATTCCTAGATAAACAACAGGAATAATATTAGTATCAGGCTATTACAATACGGCTTCATTATTTCAGGTAGTTATCACTACTGATGGTGGATTACCTCCAGTCTTCCACCTCATTACCAGCCAAGTTCTATGTTTCTTGAGAGGAAAGTCATTGAATTTTTGTGATGACTTCATTAGTAGTAAGTTATTTCGATTGCTGACTTCCATGGCTGGATCGGAAGTCACTTCTGAGTGTAAAATGTCGAGCTTCAACTACGTTGGATTGCAATACTGCTCAGCAGCTCCATCCCATCCCACCAAAATGCAGTTCTATTATCCATTCTGCCAGCTGCATTATAATTTTCATTTGTAGTTGCATTTTTTTTGGTAGAAGTGAACAATATAGGCTCTGTTTGACAGAACTTATAAAGCTGTTTTGATTAGTTTTTAGAGTTTGGTAAAGTGCTAAAAACTGATTATTTTGAAAGCAGAAGTTATTTTTGGGGGAAAAGTAGAAGCTGGCCAGTTTTGCTTATAAGCACAGCTCTGCCAAACAGATGCATAAGGGGATGAGATTGTATACGAGCATTTGGAAAAGAAATTTTGATGTTGGTCAAGGACCGATGATCCTTCCTTCATTGAATGTTCAAAGCCTATTATGTACTGTTATGTGAGAGACTATTATCGCGGGTTGTACTGTACATTTATCTTATGTAATTATTTTCTTTGTAAAGATTTTTTTCGAGTTCACATGAATCCTACACAGATTCATGAAAGAATACACCTTTCCTATGCATGTGCGTATGATGTTTTCAATTCTAATCTAATGCTAATATACTAATAAAATTTTGGACATCCAGACCACGTTGAATTAATATGGGTTAATGCCAAAGGGAAGATGACCAAAAAGAAAGGGAAAGTCAAGAAGAAGTTGCCGAAAAGAAGAATAAATATTGGACATGAATTTAGTGGAAATTAGTATTGTTTTTACATGATGACCAATTGATGGGAGCTAGTTCCGAGTCTGGAACTCGTTTGGGACAATTGGTTATCAGTGCTTTAATCCCCTATTTCTTCTTTCTTTTGCAAGTCTATGTCATTGACCCTTTTAGGCAAACATAGCTCACTATGTGGCCATTCACATATTAAAAAATGCAAACCAAAATAGAATTTTAATAGACTTTGCGCAAAATAAGTCCCAGATTCTAGGAAGTTAAGAATCATAGTATAATTAGTCTAATACAATCACAAAAGAAAACATAGTTCAAAATATCTTACAATGAAGGCCTCTCCTATGTCACATAGAAGAGCATCGTTTGAGGTTGAGCGTGTTTGAAGCTTTAGTTGTTCTCTCATATGAATGTTGCTTATTTTCTAGCTTCCATACTCCTTCAGTTGGCACACTTCATTGCGAACCCATTTGTAGCAATTCTTCATGCTTTTGATAATTTTAGGGTCAAACTCCTCGACAATTAAATTGTACCAAAAATAATTAATAAAAAAATCTTTAGCATAAATATATGTCTAAATAAATAAATGCACCTTCTTAAACATTTACTCTCTTGTGAAGCTCGGTCGCATCAAGAGTTCTTTGACATCATTTGTGGTCACATAGTATCCACTTATTCTTCAAAAAGTAATATTTGTCAAAGCACTTGCATGCTTTTTCCTCGCCATGGAATGCCAATCCATCCACACTTCGCAAAATCAACGTAATCAAGTTCACAGATGGAAGATTCTTGATTACTTTGTTTAACGTTGCCACCCACATCAAGTGATTAGAAATTGCAGCGCCGGGATTAATTTTGGCCCCCTCAACCACAAAGTAAAACATCGTAAGACTAGAGTAATTGGGCTCAGTGACGTAACTAGGAGTGGATACCATGGACTGAGCTATTATCTCGTACACAATAATCTGGTCAGTGGTGGGTTATTTAGACTGAAGCGTTGACCGGTGTTCTAAATGGCCCCACCTAGGCCTGATTAATCCCCGCCTAGGAGCTAGGCGTTGCCTGTCCATCGCGCATAGAGCCTAGGCGGTCCAATTAGGCGTTTGGGCCGCCTAATCCTACCTAGGCCCGACTAATCCCACCTAGGCCCGACTAATCCCTGCCTAATCCCACCTAGGCCTACCTGAACCAAATTAGAAATTATGTTTTAAATTTGAATTCGTTATGAACCAAATAAACCGAATGCGGGTCAAAACTTAACTTAAAATTTTAACTTAAAAGAAGCCTTTTGAAACCCATTTG
>JAUOBV010000007.1:6733452-6749766 GCA_032360425.1 Rubia occidens
TAGTAGTTATAAAATTTATAACCCGGTTCATGCAACCCGAAAATTTTATTTTGATTTCTTCTAATTTACACTTTAAATTTTGGTCTTTATGGAAAGACCGTCTTTCAAGAGACGGACTCGAATATCAAACCACAAATAAAAAATTGATATTTAAAAACTACTTGTTGATAAATTGTACAATATCACATATGATAATATTATTGTTCATATATCTATTCAAATATACGCTTAAACTTTGATAGCAAATAATAATAAAAAAAAGTGAAAATAAGACTGGAATAGACGGAGTATTAAAAACTGAAACTTCTAGGCAACACCACCGGGCAATCTCCCAAATTTGTACAACTGCCGGTCCTCATCATCATCTCACCCCTCCACGTGTCACAACCATCCACCGTCGGTCTCTCACCCCCCTTCCGCCACCACTTCCAACCGCACCTCATCACGATCAGGAACGACATCGGTCTTGAAAAACTGGGTCTCCCTGCACAGCGGGCACGACACGTGCGAAGCTAGCCACGTGTCAAGACAAGGAGAGTGGAATACGTGTCTACAATGGGGAATCAGCTTCACGGTTTCTCCCTCCTCGAACTCGCTCAGGCAGATAGAGCAGTCGGTAATCAGCTGGTTCGCGCCCCCACGATAAGGCACCGTGGGCAGCGCTTTGATGGTTGGGTTCCGGCGCTGGAGGGCGGGCGGAGAAGGGTGTCTCCGGTGCCGGAGCTCGGAGGGGTTCTCCTGGGCAAAGCGGCGAATGTATACGGAGAAGAATCCCATGAAAAAAAGAGCCGTTAGGAGGACTAAAACAGTTAGGGCCATGGAGGAGTCAAAAGGGCTAGTGTGGATGAACCTAGTGCTGCTCGTCTTTGAGGTTGTTGCTCCCCCAGAGGAGGCATTTTCTGGTCGGAGAGTGGGGTCCGGAGCTATGCCGTAACTCTGTAAAGCTCCTTCGTCTACCGGGACTTGTAGTATTAGTCTTCTGATCTTCAACACATGTATAGTATTACCTGTTTCGCTCATGGTGGTCAAAAGTATGGCTAGTTTGGGTCTGTGTGTTTCTGATTGAATGGAAAAGATATGGTAGATGTATTCGGAAATGCAGCAGTTCAAGTGGGGGATAAGGATGGGGTTGGGTTTATACTTTATAGTTGGAAGATGGGAGGATTTTTGAGCTTGGAGTACGAGAGTAGTATGAGTACATATATTATTTATCTTAAATAAAAGAAACAGAAAAGTTGAAACAAAGCTGTCTTAATTTAGTGATCAATTATTCGAGTAAGTTCTTGGAGTACATGATTTACCATCTTTACTGTATAATCCCTCATCCAGTTTCAAAGGTTTTTTTCTTTTGGTTTTTTTTTTGAATTTGTTTTTTCATTTTCAAGAACAAACTAACACAAATTGTATTTAAAAAAAGCTTATTACTTTTCCTATTCTCCCATTCTTTATATTTACACTTTTTGTTTTCATTTTGAAGTAAATAATAACGTTAATATTATTAGATATACTATTAAAAGTTATAAAAATATGACATTGAAAATTATAGGTAACGGCAATTTTAACAAGTTTTTACGTGATAATATAATATTAAAGAAATAATATTAGAAGAATTGTTGGAAAACACGTTTAACCGACAATTATAATGAGTAACTTACTACTAGGTGAAAGATGGAGACAAGAAAATTATTTATGAAAGTTAGGATTTGTGAAAGAGATCAAACTCTTTCATAATTTTATCTTTAATGAATTTGTGCAAATGGGATTAATATTGTATCAAATTGTAAGATCACTCAAATGTAAGTTTTTGGCCAATTCAATTAATGTAAATTATATAATATCCTAGCTATAATTTCCATACTTATCGTATTCCCAGAGTTAAATTGTATATGTAAATATTGGAAAGAGCAAACGATTTGGAAGGCCCCGGAACTCCCTCCATCGTTTGTTCACCCTTGGCCCCTTTGAACACTTTTAGCCCCTCAACTTACAGAACTGTTGAGTCGTGGCCCATCCATTAGGCCAAAACATCAAATTTGGTAAAAAAAAACATTAAGTTTAAGGGCAAAATGATTATTTTCATTTTTCATTTTCTTTTTCTATTTTCTTATCTCTTTCCCATTTCCCATTTCCCCTTCGCACCCTTGGCCCTTCCTTTTTCCTGCACCATTGGCTCAATCGACGGTGTTCTGAATGCGAGGTGGAGTTTCAGAGGTTTCTGGAGGTGGCTGGTGGCGGGGAAGAGCCGATCGGTGACGTGGCCCTTTTTAGTGCCTATTCACTAGTGGAGGCTGGCCGATTAAAGGCGGTTATGTCGGACCCGATAAGTCACTTTGTAGGTGACTTCTCTGGTAGTGACTTTGATCGTCATTGATCAAAGTCACCTTGAGGAACTGCCTTTAAAATGGACTCTTCAAAGGAGGTTATTTTCTACCTTTGAATGTGTTGAAATAACCGTCTTCCACTAGTTACGAGTTTGGAAATGGAGTCCAGAACATAATTAAGGTTCCTCAATTAGATTCAATTTCTGGCCTTTGCATTTAGTTCTTGAGTCGGATGCATTTTTCGTTCCACTGCTGTATTTCAACGGATAACAATTGGGTGTTTACTCGGACCAAGTTTGGAACTCAATTATGGCTCTTTATGAATGCTCTATACAAAAACCTGAGACATGGTTCCGCAATAGGAATCAGTTCGGTGAAAGACATAAAAACAAAAACTACCAATATATTAAACCTGGCCAAAAGAAAAGCCTCAAATAACAGGTCCAATACATATAAAGATCTATAGAATACGCTAACAAAGAACAATTCTAAATATAGGAATAGAAATCTAGCCAATTTTATTCCCCAAAACAAATGGCATCATAACTCTAGCTAACTAACAAAAATCTACACACTGTGCTAACAAAGCAACAATCTATAGATAGGAATAGAGAGCTAGAAAATTTTATTCCACACATTATTCGTCATATATATATATACACTACAAATTAGATCCCACGCGATTCTAAACCACGGTTGGACTTCCAATATATACCGATCGGGCGTTCACTAAATACCTAGCCAAACAATTTCTTACCACGTTGATATCATTGTGTGAATACGGCTTGGTGTTGACAAGAAAAATCTGTGAGTATGATGATATGGCGATTAGGCCGACAAATAATTTAATTAAAGACCAAAAATTGAGCGCAAAACTTACTTTGTCCATTTCTAATTATTCGATCGGACCTGTTGAATGGACTCGGCGGCATATAGCTTTACGTAATACCTGCACTCACATGTCTGTGCTTGTTTTTTGTACCTATCATAACATTGTAAGTAGTCATAAATCTTGAAAATATAGAATCCTAGTTAATCATAGCGTGAATTCACAAAACCTTGATTTTTACTACGTCCAAGGCCGTATTACTTGACTCGGTCGTGTCATTCATTGAGGCACCAAAATTTTTCATAAAAGTGTCTAAGGGTGGGAAATGCAATGGATCCATCCAAAAAACACGCTTCCTCCGGGATTATAAAAATTAATCTCCAATGGTACCTGTAAGAAAATTCAATATAAAAATAATTGACGCTAATAAGTCTGTTAATTAAAATGAGTATCTAACCATCACCGCTCAATGCATGGCGCAATGAATAATTTTTTAGGGCAAAGTGTCAATATAACCCTACCTACTTGACAAAAGTGTCAATATAACCCTCAGATAATTTTTACTGCAAAAATAACTCTAACTATTTAATGTAAGTGTCAATATAACCCTCATACCCCATTTCCGGCATTGACTTCGTCAGTCCGCCGCCCGCCGCCGTCAGACCACCACCGGACCGCCGCCGGATGTCGGAATGGGTAAAATTGCACTTACATCAACTAGGTAGGTTATATCTACACTTTCAGTTATCAAAAGGTTTTATTGGCATTTATGTCAACTAGGTAGGGTTATAAAATCACTTTTCCCATTTTTTATCTTGCCGGTCTAGACTCTTGCGGATGTAAGCGATCCTTTCGTCAAATGTGAATCCAATTTCTTGAGCCATCACGGGGCACAAATAGCTCACCCAACACTTGGTATTTTGACACGCAATGTAATAATTGTACCTTCAATGAAATATTGGGAACATTAACTGCATACAATGCTTATTACTACCTCAAATATGAATTTCAATGATTTAAAAATATAATCAAAATATGTAGAAGGACATTATGGTTTGGTTCACTGCTCACACTTCCAAAGGTCTTCGAAGTCAATCCATGAGGCGATGATATCACTCTTAACGCCAAAAACACACTCATTTCTGAAAAATAAGTATGTTGAGTTACAGGGGTGTGTGGCAAACCAATCGAACAACACCCTAACGAATTTAGGTGAATTATTATTCACTTGCACCCTAGTGACCATAGCTCTAACATTCTTCTTTGTTTGTACAACCGAATTAGGTGTCTTAAGGGGCGCTTCCTTTAAATGAACATCCATTGTTGGGTCGGCATAAATGAGGTGATGTGGCCAAAGAAGAAACAATCCTCGTGAGGGACCAACATTCTTATAGTTTCGATCTTGAATTGGCAATGCAATGTTGAACACCACTGTCTTTTTCAACGAAACTCAACAAATACCATTTGCAATTGGTTTACCGTGATGATGTCGCATCGCCTGGTACAAAACACTGTTGGCAAGTAGAGGGGCATACCTTTGTCACCTTGATCAATGTATAGCTCACACAAACTTGATGACTAAATGGTATTAAAAATTAAATTTTAAATTACATGCAAATCCTATTATGCATTGATTGTGCGTGTTAAAAAACAATGTACCTTTTTTTATTGGTGACGTGATCGCCTTGTCTAAGTTGTTTTCTTCTTCCGTTTGTGTTAGAAGTCTTGGCTCGTGGCTAACCTCAACTTTTCCTGGCAAGTGGCGTGAACCTCTAGATGGAAGTCTTGTTGTCAAGTCATCCAAATTCTCTGGAACAAGAAGAACGATGTGTTGGATTAACTTCTTTATTAAAATGTCTTGTTGTTCTATGCGCTTGTCTCGTATAATAGCTTTTTTTGGCAAGATGTGCACCCTAAATGGGTTTTCCCTATTGTAATACCGTGCATCCTATTGTGATAGAAGGCACCTACCCCCCTAGTATGACCCGGGTGATCTAATTTACCCGCAGCTTTGGTAAGGATGTAAATTTTACCAATCAGAAAAAAGTTCTCTTCTATTTGATCTTGTTTCAATTTAGCCTACATACGCGAGGTCATTAAAACATGTACCATAAAAAATTGATGAGGAAATGCAATGAATGAAATCAATAATAATTGATCAATTGACGCTTACCATTCGTTCCAAAGGATCATTTTCCGAAGGTTTAGTGAATCTACCATCCTTGTTTTGACGGCTCCTTAGGAATATATTACACTTCTCAATCTCCTCCACGCTGATCGATTTGACCGATGATCTTGCTCCCTCCTCGATCATCCCTCCCTCAATTGCAAGTTGGACATCCTTTTCGAAATGCTTTTTTATGAATTCGAGGACCGTCAAACCACAGCCCCCCCGACTCTTCCGATTAGGATATTCATTCTTCTTGGCATTTAGTCTCTTTACTTCCCTCGTCCCTTAGGATACGAATTCATAGAGAATTGACTACCAAAAAGACTAGGTAATCTAAATGCACAGAAACTTATTCTCTCTCCTTCCCGCTATAATTTACTTAATTGCTTTTGGGGAGTCAAACTTTGTGAACTTTGACCGTAAATATAAAATTAATTTATACATAATTAAAATATCACGTGAGATATTGTTTGATTCATCTTAACATATGTTTTCTAAATATAAATTTTGTATGCAACACTATTATAGGTAACTAGAGATATTTAAGGTCAAACATGTTCGTTGAATACAATGAAAAATTAAATAAGTAATTTACAGTGGGATATAGGGAGTATATAAGTGGACTAACATTTTCTTTGTTCTCCAAGGCCCTTCTCTTGTGTATCTCCCAACTTTTCTGTTGAATGTGCGTATAAGTTGACCTCGGGTGTTCTTCTTTTCTGTGAGAGAATATGTAATCCCTATACAATGTGTGTGTATGCTCTCTTTACATGCTCATGGTCATTTTCCTCAAAACCTATATGCCGGGAGCATCGATTTTCAAAGTGTCTCTATTTCAAATTATTTAAGGCCAAAATGTCAAAAATTAATTCGTAATATTAGGAAACTAGTAATGTAATTTTGTCTGGATCATAATATAATATCAAAAAGGTGCCTTGCACTCCATTCAAAGTATGCATTTGTACTCCTTTGGGTCCTCATGCCGATTATCGTACTTTATGTCTACCCTCGTCCCACCAATGTTCTCAAACCAACTAGACCACCAAGCACATTTCTGCGACAAATATTTACCCAAATTGTTAAAAACTAACACCGTCAATGATTTCCTACCAATTATCCGCTCTAATGGCCTACAATGAGTTCTTGCTATACCTAACTCATCCGGTCCCTCCTCTCCATCATCCTCATATTCATTATGATCATCATTTCCTTCTTCCGCGTGTGGCACTTCATTTCGAGTCCTTTTTCGTGATATTTTAGTACCTAAAATAATGTATGAAAATCAATATCTATTTTATAAACCCTAGCACAACACTACATGTACTTGATAAGCCCTAGAGCAAGACATGTTTTCATAAAACATGATCAACAACTTTAACCTAAACCCAATGAAATTAGAGCAAGAGATGCTAAAACAATAATTTTAATCATATGAGATTCATGCCAACCTTTTCAAGTCTTGAAATGAATTGTAACTCCAAAAGGCCCCAATTTACACATGACTAACTCGTACCACTAACATTAACCCTATGTCCCCAAAAACGGGTTGAAATTTGTAGAAGATTTGATCTATTGAGTGTGAGCTAGGGTTTATCTTGATTTGAAACAAAACTTTGGGAAATGTGGGATGGATTGAGAGGAATGGAAGAAAGGGAGGGGGGAAGAGGGTTTTTGGTAGAAGAAAAAAAAGGAAATTCGCGCAGAAATTTTGTGTAGTAATGTGGGTTTGAATAGAATTTAATGCTTCTGATGTCCATAGGCCTGTTGAATCACTTCCGAGTTTGCAAATGAGCTGTAAGCTTCTTTCATACTCAGAACTGTGTCTTAGGCTATATGAGAGGTCAAGATTGAGTAATGGAATCGGAACTGAATCTTAGTATATAAAAAATGGTCGAATTAAATATTAGAAACCCAAATCCATCAAAACCTAGATTCGACAATTTCAACCAAATTTCAACACAAATTAGTCAATTTTGATTAAAATGGTGAGGTGTCATGGAGGTAGGGCGGGTTCGCAATCATCTACGAGGGCTCATGAACCGTTCGTTGAGACAGGGCAGAGTGAAAATTTCTTCAATGATCAGGTGAAACAAAGGTACATCGATTTCCTTCGCCGTAAGTGTACAAACCCTATTCCTGTGTTTTTTTTCAGACATAAGGCCTTCGAGGTTGAAATATTTTCTTCAAATTTTTAAAAATTCTCAATTTGATAAGTTGTTAAAATTAGCCGAACCCATTTACCATGATAAGGTAGTTTAGTTTTACACAAATCTAGGCCAGAGTAATAAAACCATGACCTCACTAAGGTTAATGGTGTATTGATACCGGTGACTAAATTTACGATCAATGAGGTCTTAGGTTGTAACTACACTAACCCCACAACTTTTTTTCCTGAGGATGGTCAAGGCCCTTTAGAAATTTTCCACCAACAACATAAACCTGGCATTATTGAGTAAACATCCTTATGCCCTGTGGCTATGGTTATAAAATATTTCTATAGGGTGGGTTCAACACCGGGTCAGGCATAAAATTATGACGTAGTTGTTCTTAATGATGAACAAAGGTTAGCGTATGAGTGGATATGCATGAACATATTGTCGTTGGGGGGTCATGCTTACGAGCCGACTGTAGGAAATTTAATGCTATTTTACTATGTCAGGGAAAGAGTAAAGATAAACCATGGTTATACAATATTGAATTACATGCAAAAGATCGTGGTTGGGAAGAAGAAGGATCTCCCCTATGGGGGATTGATTACGGAAATGCTTAGAAAATGGGGTGTCATGCTGGTTGATAGACCTATGCTCCTAGATTACTATGACGCCTCTTGGTTTGAGCACAAGCATTTGAGTTTGGGGTTTGATAAAAATATGAGTACCGAGCCGTCCAAAGAGAGAATTTTAAAGAGGAAAAGAAAGCTAGGGATTCATAAATCTAAAGGGGTGCGGCCTCGTCATCAATTAGAATTGAATTTTTTATGTTAAATTATTTTGTAATTGTATATAATTTATAATTTTGTTAACTTGTAGGTGCAGGTAGTTCTTTGGAAGGTGGTATGAAGTAAAATATTAGCAGATACATGGAGTATCTACACACAAATATCAGTGCCGCAAACGCATAGGTGACAGCGGTGGAAGCTAGTCACTCAAAGTTTAGAACTTCTTCTGGCCTATACATCGACCCTGCATTTGCAGAGAACATGCCGAACTTTAAGCCAGTGTGCTATGCCGATGAAGAGGAAGTGGAGGAGGAATCTAATGAAGATGAAGAGGAGGAAGTAGTCGAGGATGTGCAGACTACCGAGATGTTCGACAATGAAGCCAATGACCCATGATGATGTGTTTGTAGTTTGTTAGACTTGGAATTTGACCTTATGGCTTATGGATTGTTTTTTAATTGAATTAGAAACTCCATGGAAACTCTATGGTAATTTGTAGAAATCGTATTCGTATTTGGGTTAAAGACAACTCTATGAAATCATTAAGACAACAGAAGACAACTATAAATTCAAGCCTATGAATTTTTTTAAACATATTGTGTAAACTAGAAATCGTATTTAATAGGTGACATGACGTTAAAGAAATGTCAATATTTCTGAAAATGACAATTGAATCCGAATAGGTTCCAACTCGGAATCATCTCCCAGTTATAGAAAAACACTCAAAATAAGGTTTATCACTCGGAACTTGTTTTGATAATGAAATAGAAGAGCCCACTTTGAGAGTTACGAGTTTGGAACAGTAGTTCCAGACTCTTATGACATTGATGTTCCTATTCTGACAAAAATGCATTTTTTTCGAGGATTTATTTAGTTCCGTAATCAGAACGGAGAATCATACCTTTGTTTTTTATGCCTAGATTGAGTTCCATACGCAGAACTCAGTCTAGGTTATGCCTTATGAAGGTCAGACGCAGTTACAAATTCCTAACCGAATCTAATATTAAAAATATGCGATCAATCTCGCAAAAGCCCCAAATCAGAAAACCTAAGTCCTTCTTACGACCGTGGAACAAAAAAAATCAATCAGCACACCTGATTTCAAGTGGGATAACAAATTAGCAATGTGTCAAGCCAACGTAGGGACTAGCAAGAATAGTGGGTCGATTTCCCAATCAAGGAGTTTGCGTTCGTCCAATCCTGGGTACGAAAAGGCTGGGTTCGTATCACTTCCCACCCAAATTAGATATAATGAATTGCCAAATGTTGGAAAATTGCTAGATTCCTATATCATTGATCTCAATGTATATCATAGCATAGGCTTAGCGGACCCGATCATAAAATTTTCCGAACAACATGTTCTTAACCTACTGACTTTGAATAAACCATCTTATTTTGATGAGGTTTATCAATTTTATAGTAATTTGTGTGATATTGAGGGTGGGAGTTATGGAACTAGGGTTAATAGGCTTAAAATTGATATAAGTTTGTGGGAGATTAATCATTTTCTTGAGTGCCCCTATAAGAGTGCCGATGATGTCTACCCCTTGGCCGCTAATAGTCCTTTGAATGATGTGTATCATAGAGAGAAATGGCCTCCAGATATCGACTACCCAAATATCGACCCATTTGAATGTAGCAATAGGTACTTTCATAAATACACATGACTTAGAGAGGCCGGAGTCTTTTAAACTAGACCACCTTACTATAGATCAAAGAATTGTGTATGGGATTATAGCTAGGACCAGAGTACTTGTTAAAGGCCACCTCACGGAACCCACATATACCAATCTTATGATGTTCTATTATATTATTGAGAATAGAATAATCAACCATGTGAGCGTAATATTTTAAACATATGTTGTTGATTGCGTCTTTGAAAAAAGTAATCAAAAGACTCCCCTATGGGTATTTGATTACTTTGATCTTGAAGAGCGTGTCAGGGATGACGTTCCATGGTGAGGAGAAGCTGATGAAGTGGTTTGATAAGTAATATTTCTTGAAGAAGAAGCGGGTCCTCATCGAACTCAAATGGTGTCACTAGAGTAAAGACGCGATAGACCAAAGCAAGAGGTCGGGGATTGAAGAAGGTACAATTATAAATTTGCAAAAATATTTTTTTGTAGTGCATTTTATCAAACATATTCTACTTTTTTGATACAGAGGAATCTGATCTGATATTCTTAAGAGGTTTCAAAACTTTCTACATGTGGATGAGGAGTGAGATTTGCCAACTAACAGAGCGTTTTTGGAAGTTGGAGAGTCGCCAACATGCATTTGAACGTCAATTCGCGTCCATGTTGTGATCTCGTTCATTGAGAGCTTCTTCTGTGTAATTCATTTAAGTTGGCTTTGAGATGTTGATGGATTGTTAGTACGCTAAGACAACATTTATTGTAATGGATGGATTTTATTATTGTATAAAATTTTAGTTCTAACTTGAACCAAGATATAAATTCTAGTTTTTGTGAAAGGACATTAATAAGAAAATAAGAAATTCCCCGTTACTTTAACACAAATGAACAATCAAATGGACCATTATGTCAAAGAATGAAAGAGGAAAATACATCTTCATACGGTACAAAACTTCCACAATCATCACTTGCAAACGGTCAAGTTTGGCAACATTAATGCTTTTAGCAAAAATACTCTTGAAGAACAAACAAAGCTTCACAATGCACAATCTTACATGGGAGGGGAGGGGCAGTGACGATCTTATGAAAATGGCATTAAATTCTTGCATCAAGTTGTGGTAATCATGGGATATCATACCGACCAACTTCAACTCATTCAAAGAAACACAAGAACTAATGTTGGATGAATAAGCACCGGGAACCTTAACACTACTCATAGTCTCACAATATGCTTTCTTCTTTTGAATCAGACATTGAATAACAAGCAGGGGAAAGGTAACAGTCATCACCATTCATCACATGACCCAAACTCTTCTTAATAACCAATTTGACCAAATTAAGTCGGGACTTTAAACCGTCATTGATCTTACCAGGGGTGTTCAAAAGTGTTCCCACTAAAGAGTCGCAAACATTCTTCTCGATGTGAATTACATCAAGGCAGTGTCTGACCTACAAATCCTTCCAATAAGGTAGTTTAAAAAAATTGAACATTTCTTCCAACTACGTCCAACAGCTGTTTTTCTCTTTCCCTTCCCAAAATCATTTGGCAAGTTCCTAACCCTCTCAAATACCTCGGCATCCAATAATGGATTTGGTTGTCTTCTTTCCTTCATCTCTCCGTTAAACCACTGCATCGTCGATCACCACGGGTGACCCTCGGGAAGAAACCTCCTATGCCCTTGGTAAAAAGTTTTAGATCCATACTCCTTCTCACAAATAAGGCATGCATAGTGCCTCTTCACCGAGTATCCGAACAAATTGCCATATGCAGGAAAATTATTTATGGTGCAAAACAATAATGCCTTCAATGTAAAAGTATCATCCACACTACCATTGAACGTGCAGACACCATCTTTGAAAAAAGTAAGCAATTATCAATAAGAGGAGAAAGGTAAACATCTATATCATTACCGGGTTTCTTGGGCCTAGAAATTATCGACGACAGTAACACAAACTTATGTTTCATCATAAGCCAAGAAGAAAATTGTAGATCACTAACATAACAATCCAAGAACTTTATGTGATGCTCATATCACCAACAGGATTCATTCCGTCAATTGATAGACCTCAAATGTTGAGGATCGGCTCTGAACTCTGGATATATGGCATCTAGATTCTTCCACTGCTCACCACCTGACAAATGCCTAATCACATCATCATCGGGTTTAACTCTTTCATAATGCCAATGCAACAACTTGGCATCTTCCTTGCATGCGGACAATTTCTTCAATAGTGGTATGATTGGGAGATACCACAAAACTATAGCCAACATCTTCTTCTTTGATCCAGACCCCACTTATATGCCCACGTCAATGTCACCTCGCTTCATCTCGTACCTTGACTTATCGCACACCCGACATCTTTCTAGTAACTCATAAATTCCCCCCCCCCATACAACATACAATTAATCGGAAATGCGTGGATTTTTTTCATTTCAAGTCCCATTGGACAGAGAATCCTTTTCGCTGCATAAGATCTATCAGGCTTAAGACTACCCCCGGGAAGAAATTCCTTAATTATTTCAATTGTCTCCGTCATTCCTTTATTCATCCACCCAAATTTGGCCTTCAAGTTCATAATTTTCAAAGTCACACTCAAACTGAATGTGTGGAGCCATTTTACAATGTCGTCCTTTTGTTATTATGCGATTGAATGTGTGAAGCCATTATAAAATGTCATCATTTTGTTATTATACAAGGCTTCTAGAGTCTCTGGTTTCCCGTGACACTCTCTAGCAACATCATCTACCATCTCATCAAATACATCGTCACCGTGTAAATCACCATCGCCCTTTTTATTCACATCTTCAACGCTCCCAACCTCCCCGTGCTATATCCAATTAGTGTAACTAGTATCAAACTCAAGAGTGATACTTCTTTCTCCCCGGAACTGCATCATTTTTACAATCTTCACATGGGCATCGTGCTCACACCACACCATTCTTCGATTCGTGTTCAAATGCCAATACAAGAAAAGATTTGATTAAGGGAATGAAATTGGGCAAATTCCTACGATTATTACCAATAAGTTCAATGTGATCCATTGCAAACACCCTACATGGAAATGTCATAAATTAGTGGAATGAACCAAATGAATACAAAACCATCATAAACCTTCAAACAAAAGAATACCCTAAATATCACATAAACCCTAACCCATACCAAATCACTGCTCACAAAATTATGTAATCCACAAGTGCAATGAATCCCTAGAAATGAAAATAGGACAGTCCATCAAATAGCGCAATCTCTAATGATTAATCCATGGAATATTTCTTCATGCAACACACCTCCAAAGTTTGTAACTAATTTAATATAAAATCCTTCTTAAAAAAAAGTACTTTGTCATTTTAGAGTAGTTTTATTAGTATATTAGCATTATATTTAGATTTGAAAACATCATACGCACATATTCCTACTCAATAAAGAAAACATGCATGAAGCTTTAGCTTGAGAACCAAAGATAAATATTTCATGAATCTGTGTAGGATTTATGTGAACAAAAAAATGTTTACAAAGAAAATAATTACATAAGTTAAATGTACAGTACAACCCGCGATAAGAGTCTCACATAACATTACATAACAGGCTTTGAACACTGAATCAAGGAAAGATCATCAGTCCTTGACCAACATCAAAATTACTCTTCCAAATGCTCGTACCTCTGTATAATCTCATCCCCTTGCGACTCTGTTTGGAGCTATGCTAAACAGAGCTGTGCTTATAAGCAAAACTGGCATATTTTGAAAGCAGAGGGAGGCCAGTTTTTAATTTTCCCCCAAAAATAACTTCTGCTTTCAAAATCAACAGTTTTTAGCACTTTATCAAACTCTAAAAAGTGTTTTGCTTATAAGCAAAGCAGCTTATAAGTTCTGCCAAACATAGCCATATTCATCGAGGCGCGTTGAGGTACTATTGTGGCATGAACAGATCATCATAAAATGGAAATCGCTTTCTATACTTCTTAAGAAAATAATATCACTGGCAATTTCTTTTATACACGCTTTTTTTAAAATAATTTGAGATCTTCTGAAAATAATTTATAATTTTAAAATAGTATTGTTACTTGCAACCAATCCTTTTTTTGATAAAATGTTGAATTATCTTTATACCCTCACTTTATCACCAGAGACAAATCATATCCACAATTTCGATTTACCCTCTCTTCCTTTATCACTAAATATTAATCATATCTACAATTTTCCACACTCCCACCCATATGCCATAAAATACGTGAAAACCCAATCGATTCCATTCAGTTGCAGACGGAGGAAGTATATGCTTAAGGCTCGGAAATTTACTTTTTGCCATAGAGATGGGAAACTAATTTTAGTAAAAGAAAGAGTACATTTACTTCAGACCCAAGCTTCTGGGCATTTAATGAAATAGGCCAACTGTCTACTAATAGGAACACTATTTAAATTATTTTAATTGCCATCCAACTAGTTGACTTTGCTTCTAATTTGAATCTTTAAACACCAAGCACATCACTTTTCGTCTATGTTCACAAAACCCAGCGAGAGAATGATCAAACTGTGAAACATCAGGATTAATCTTTATACTAGAACTCCAAAAAAAAATTTACTTGCAGTTGAAAAATAAAAAACAAGAGTAGAATAAAAACTGAAAGCGTATCGAATGGTTGATTGTGGACAGCATAACTTGGCTATGTGCGAAGAGAGCAAATTTAAATTACCTTGGATTTATAAGGAAACTCCAAGGGATAGTTCTCCTCTTGGAATATCTCAAGAAATCGTGACTTCACGTCCAATTTTTTGTCCACTGAAGATACTACTCTTACAACAAGTCCGTCAGCTCCAGGAATCTGTCAATAGCCACACGAGGAATTTAAGGACTAACAACAAGAGCTAAGCCTTCATCCCATAGTGGGATTGGCTATGTCAATCATTTCTCACCAATTCAAAGATGTTGATTTCAATAGAAGCAGAAAATAAGCGCTCAGGCTAGTCAAGAGATGGGTGAAAAGCAAAAGACAAGGCAAGCTGATCTTCGGAGCACGTTTGAGAGCGTGTCAATTATATCTCACCAATTTAAGGTACAGTTGATTTTTGTAACCAGGTTCAATAATCCAGAAGTAGAAACTTATATAAATGAACCACTACCAAAGGAAATATTTTAATCATTCAGCACGTCTTCTAGACACATAAAACTGTACAAGAGAAATACTTGCAGTTGCAGATTCAAAACAAAATCAATACTGTCAGAAGTAATCTGTCACTCAGCAAAACCTTAATTCCGGGATGCTATTTACTGGACGTGGACCTGGGTTTTAAAAAGCGCAATGTGCAATAAAGCGCTAGCAGTAAAGATTACCGACGCTTTTTGGATAAAATCGCATGCAAAACATGAACTAGGAATATTTCATTCATGACACAACATAGCAAATAACAAACTTAGAATAATAACACAAAATCATAAGAGACAAACAAAGTTTTCAAAAAAATACCAAATTCAGAGTTTTAAGGGTCGTAAGAAGAACTGAACGACTAAGATTGAGTAATTTTTAAATTATTAATCATAAAAGGTAAATTAGTTGACCCTAGAAGCTAATATTTATTTAATTATAAAAAAGGAAACAAAATATATAAACCACACTCAAACCAAAAGGCATGCTTTGTGGGCCACTTTGCGCTTCAACAAAAGCGCGCGTTTTTCATCTTGCTCTGCGCATTGTATCACAAAGCACTCTACCCTGCGCTTTAAGCGCGCTTTTTAAAAAGCAGATGTGGACCACCCAAAAAAGGCTAGTAAGAACTTGCTAATAGTTCTGAAGCTCATGAAGGTTATCATAAAAAGTTCACCCAAAAGCTCTAGGAAGTCGTATTCACAGCATAAATAACTATACAGCATTTATTCCACTGTGTACGGCCAAGTTTCTCAACTGCGTAGAGCACAGCACAAGTTAAGACATAAATAAACAAGATAAATCATCACATTAAGGCAAGAGTACCAGAGGTATCACCTCGTCAATATTCTTTCCTTGAGCATTTGCCCTCTCTTGTCTCTCATGCTTCAACCGCTTGGCTAACCGTGTCTCAATGTGATCGCTAAGAACCGTTCTAGGAAGATCCTTTGCTCCAAGAACAGCACTTTGTGGTAATGGTTTTCGCTCACCTCTTTCAACTTCTTGTATGTAGCAATTTGGACAAGTATACTCAGCTTGTCCACCATCATTCCTTCTACCATTAAACAAAGCACAAATTTGGTGTTGCCAAGCCTCACACTTATCACATTGAACCCACTGTGCAAAAGAATGCAACAGTAATCAACAACACCGCATTCTTCTTCATAGCCGACCGACCCCACCCCAACCCCATATAAGATATATAAACACAAAATTACTAATTTTACCCATTCTTCAGTCTCCTCGTCGTGTTTTTTGGTCTCGAGCCGTGCTTTCGG
>JAUOBV010000007.1:6852720-6863711 GCA_032360425.1 Rubia occidens
CTTATATATGAAATTTTTGGTTCAACGTAACTTGAGAAAATTGACAAAAAATGTGAGAAAGGCTGAAACAAAGAAATTAATATATAAAAAGAATTACAATATTTTTCATCAACAAATGGGCACAAAAAATAATCATCTCATCAATGGATGAACAGTAACTTAGTGGTAACACCCAAAATGTAACAGAACTACTCCCTCTGTCCCACCTCTATTTGCACTTCTACTTTTTTTACACTATTCTCTATCAAAGTTTGACCACATATTTAAATAGATATATGAGCAACAATATTATCGTATACTCCTTCCGTTCCAGTAGTAATGACATATTTACATTTTCACGGTCTTCAATGATCATGTTTGACCGTCAATATCTCTAGTTACATATACCAATTCTGCATAAAAATTTGATAATTAGAAAATATATATTAAATTAAATTCAATAATATATCACATGATATATTTATTGTACTCCTTCCGTCCCAGGGAAATCTGCAGAGAGAGAAATTTCTGCAGAAAATTTCCCCTAGGCCCCACCCTACTCTGTCCCTCCACGTGCTACTGTTAGCCATGAAAGAGAAGAAAAAAAATGAAGGAATTGAGAAGGGTTAATTTTTTTTCCTCCAATTCAATAGTCAAGGCCCATTCCCTCTTTTTCTCTTAAGGGAAGGCGCCCAAAATCTGAAAATTTACACTATTCCAGTACTATTACAAACAAATCCTGGAAACCTCCGCTATAAATAAGAACATCCACATTTTACAAGAAAAGAAAGCTTAAAGTTCATTCCAAAAACAGGGAGGGTAAGTTCCAAAACATCAGATCCTTGCAAGTCAAGAAGCAGCAAACCCTAAACCCAAATTTTTTTGGGTTTATTGGGGAACCCTCAGGTAAGGTTATTGATTGGATGTATTTTATACACATATTTTATGTACTTTTATGAGTTTCTTTTACCATTTAATGTGCACGTAGGTGTGTTTTTGTGCAGAAAATTATTAGATTGTGCGCTGAGGGTGAGGAGCAATACACTATATTTTTTCCCCTTAAACATGGTTTTTCCCGGTAAAGTTTTTTTTGAGGTAGTGTGTTGTAATGGAAAATGTTCTTATTTTACCTTCCAAGGAGGGATATGATACAATATTTCAGAATGAGCCTCTGAAACAATTGGATCGTGCTATGAAAAATTTGGGTTTATTTGAGCTCATATAAAGAATGTTAAATTAGAGAATAGAAGGCCCAATATGAGACCAAATTAATTAGCCCAATAATAATTTTCTTTTCTTAGCGGATTTGTAACTAGGGTTATTGTAAAATAACTATAAATACCTTTGAGATGGCCGTAGCATTGGATTTTTTCCCCGCAGCTCTGCTTACGAGTGCCGCTGCACATTTGTTTCTTCCCAGCGTGATTAATCACAAGAGTTCCCCATTCTTTTGTGCCTCACTTTTGTTTGCGTTATTATATTGATAATTATTATGTTTGTTTTTCATTTTTTATTTATGTGTTTTATATTAATTTGTTTAGTAGCTAAATCTCTTTTCCGATTTAGGTTAATGAAACATTAACTATGATCTATATGTAAGGCCTAATTGTTCTTGATAATTGATTTGTATGGATTCCTGATTGTTCTCTGTGCATATTTTATTTCTAAATTTCTTAAGATCTGATAAACCTTAAGTTATTTGGAATAGTGCTAATTGAATAGTGATAATTATCTTTATCTAGTGGGCATATGTAATTAGTGGTGAAACAATCAGCAGATAGTGGGAACAATGGATGGATAATTTGTGACGGTTGATCTGATTATGAATTATCTGAATTGGATTTCTTTGGTTCATAATGCTGTTGAGATATTAAATCTAGTTTATCGTTGATTCTTGCTAGATTATATCTTAATTAGAGAAGTAGTTAGGTTATAGTTGATTCTTGCTGGCTATCGATAGAGTAAGAAGAAATTGGACAGATTCTCGGCAGTGTATAACTGGTTGGTTTATGGGAATTGATTTATTATTGCGCCTGTGATCATATAAATTATTAGTTAATGTGGATTTACCTATTGCCGAAATACATTCTCATATTGATAAATGTGTTTATTTGCATTCATAGTTTAGTTTTATTGTTTTCTTAGTTAACAGATTATATTCTCCATCAAATTAAGGCATGGTAGCTTACCAACAATTGAATGTTTAGAAATAAGAATTTGTTGACATGTTCAATAAGTTGATTGTGCAATTTATTTTTTGATCCTCTCCATATTCAGTGTCTAGAATGTTTTTTTCCACTTATTGTAGTGGCAAACATAGGAGCCGTGTGTCTATATTTATGTGAATTTGATCGTTCGTTTACTGTCTGTCAATCAAGTTGCAGATTTTTATTTACAGCGGTTGCATGAACATGATATGATCCGGGCCTGAAAATAAATGTATTGTTCACTATTAAATCCGAGGTTCCATAGATTTCTGACTGAGATTTTGCATGCTCATCAATTAATCTGCCCATGTTGTTTCACCATTCTGTCATAGTGGTTGAGCTCCTTGCTTTATTCTGATGGCGGAAACTATGTTGCAAAGAGCCTGCTGAGAATAAGGTAATTGATTTGTTCATTTGATAAGAATACAACTATATGTTGCTTTATAGTGTTGATGGTTCTCGTTCATAGAAATATTTTGGTTTCTTGAAGAATGTCCCTATAGTGTCCCTTAATTGTTGTGAATACTAAAATGTCTTGGTATCTTGTGCTCAATTTGGAGTAAACTATGAATTAAGTGTTCTTGAAGTGTGTATTTTAGGTTTCAACAGCTGCGATAGCATAAATGTACTTCCCCTACCGAAGTAGAGTTTGAGGAAATCCCTAATTCTAGGGTAGATAGGTTCGTAGCTCATAACTCAAAATTCACTTAGGAAAAATTAGTACTCACACATCCATACCCCTTCCGTCGAATTCAAGTTAGATCTTTGTCCATTTAGTCCTATCATTATACATTCATACCCTTGTATCAGACCACACATCGAGCTTTTCTCCCAAAACTAAAACTCTTGAGTAGAGCTCATCTTCCAAAATAGGTAATTTGATAGCGTCCTTAAATACCTTCTCCTTTAAACAAAACGTGGCTATCTCACAACAGATGTCCACCTCATACTTAGATTTCAAATCCATAAAGTAGAGATACTCGTTGAGATAAACTCCGAGATAAGAAATATCATCATGATCGTGATAAGATTGATAGTTGTTGATTGTATTCCATTTACGCTCTTTGATGCTGTAGATACCCGTAGTAGCGTGGTTCGAGTATACATACTCAATATTAACCACAAGGTATCTTGGGTGCTTTCGCAGTAGCCAAGAACCCACACACATTCCAACAATGAACCTGACACCTCCTCGGCCTCCTCCTCGTCCTCGTCCTCATCTGAAGAATCTGTCTCATCGTCATACTGGCCTAATCTAATCTGCAACACTTCATGTACCATTTTGATAATAGGGTTCACCACAAGAAGGGATCCTTTTTCATCCATACCAGCCCTCACCTTGACGAGTATGAATCCACGACATAATACAAGTATCTCAACAGCCTCCACTTTCGGTTTTTCTTCCCTTTCTTGCTCCTCCCTATGACACAGTAGAATCATGAGGGTGATTGCACCTGAAATAGACAGTTTTTCACTGTTCAATATGCAAATCATCGAATGCCAATGTTATACCTGTGTTATGGGTATACGACAGACTCCCCAAATCCATTTGACTTTGAAAATGGTTTTCTAGGAACCCATCGCTAGTGAAATTGCCATAATAAGACTTTGAAACAGCTCGGAGTCTGGCTACGATAGTAGGTGTACACTTCAATCCGATCACATTTACCACATCAATGACTTCACCCAGTTTGAGTTTCTTCTTGGTACTCTAAGTTGGATCCTCCGAGGTTTGAATTAGCTCTCCGGCTCTTTTCTCCTCTTCCATCTTGTTATTGCTTTCATCACTTTCTACCTGCGTGACCGGAGCCGTGCCTTTAGTAGCATGCTTCTTCATACTAAAATATGCATCTTCCCAGGTCAAAATTTCTCCATCTTTGTTCTCCGATTTCTTTGTCGTACTCAAAGTTGGATCCTCCAAGGTTTGGATTAGCTTTACATTTTTGGTCTCCTCTGCTGCCTGCTCCATGTTAATTGTAGTTTGCTGATCATTAATCGTCATGATGAGAGCTGCGATGAGAACCATGACTAACTGAGGAGATAAAAAATGGTTGTTGACAAAGAGCGGCGGAGGAGCTCTCGGAGGAGAAATGGATCTCTTAGCAGAAATGGAAGAGAAATGGGTTCTGGCTAAAAAAACGTAAGGAAGAAAAATGAGAGATGGAAAAAAGGGGAGGAATTAGGTGGGAAATTCTAGAGGGGAGTAAAGAGAGTGAAACAATGATAATTTCATTTCATTGTTTGACTATATATATAGTAGTTTAAATGAGTATTTTAGCTTAACTAAATTAATTTAATACTTTAATTGCATTAACATATTAATAAAATCAAATTCATTGTTAAAATTTTGTTACATTAATATAATCAGATTCCATGTACTCCTTATGGTCTACTAATAATGTCACAGGTACATCAGTATAATCGGTTATTTTACATAAGTAGATTACATAATTATCGAGTAGATTATATATTTTCTTTTGTCCACGAAAATTTCTAGAAGTTTACTAGATTTAGAAGAAAAAAAATTCAAATTGGGATTTCGATTAGATTTTCGTAATTGTGTTTGTTTTATACAAGATTCAATTTTGGTAAGTAATGAATTTTGGCATTAAATTTTTTAAAAGTTTGACTTGATTTAGAAAAAAAATAAATTGGGATTTCTGTTAGATATTCCTAATTTTGTCTGTTTAATAGCACAATTTAATTTTATTAATTAATGAATTGTTATACTAAAATTTTTAAATGTTTGACTATATTTGTAAAATTTTCTATTGTGTCTGTTACATTGCACGATTCAATTTCGGTAAGTAATGAAATGCTACACTAAACTAGATTTAGAAAATTTTCCAAATTAAAATTTCAGTTTGATTTTCGTAATTGTGGTTGCTTCATTACAAAATTCAATTTGGTAAGTAATGAATTGCTGCACTGAAATTTTTCAAGCTGAATTTTGGGATAGGGGAAATTGTGTCACTTCCACTATCCATTTAACATAGTTAATTAAAACCTCGGAGGATCCAACTCGGAGTACCAAGAAGAAACTCAAACTAGGAAAAATCATCGACGTGGTAAATATGATCGGATTGAAGTGTCCACCTGTAATCGTAACTAGACTCCGAGCTGTTTCAAAGTCTTATTTTGAAATTTTACTAGCCATTTGATTTGATAGGTTCCTAGAAAACCATTTGCAAAGTCATATTGATTTGAGAATTCTGTCATATACCCACGCCATAGGTATAACTTTGGAATTCAGTGATTTGTATGATTGACAATGATAGATTGTCCATTTTAGATGCAATCACCGCAGGAACCTACTATTGTCATAGGGGAGGAGCAAGAAGGGAAGAAAAAGCTGAAAGTGGAGGCAATAGAGATACAAGCATCATGTCGTGGATTCATACTCAGGAAGCTATCGAATTATCTATTTTGGAAGATAAGCTCTACTCAGGAGTGGTAGTTTTGGGAGAAAATCTCTTCATGTGGACTGATACAAGAGCATGGATGTATAATGATGAACTAAATGGACAGAGATCAAACTTGAACTTGACGGAAAAAACATAGACCAGGTTCTTTGTCTTTACAAAAAGGATGGATTATTCTTAACCCTATTTGAAGGCCGGCGAAAGGCGCTTTGGAAGTTCAGTATGACAAAAAGAACCACATAACGAATTAGTCAGGAGGATCTTCCTAATTATCTTCCGATGAATTACTTCACATTTGTACCCCGTCTCCCGTCCCCTTGATCCTAATGTTTCACCTATTTTATTTGAAATTTTGTATTTCTTTTAGCATTTAGACAAAGTTAGTCCATGTTCTCTGAATTTATCTATATTTCTGTTCAGTTCAATTTAGTTAATTTTAAATCAATTAAGTTCAATTCAGCGTAAATTTAATTTGGTAAAATTTAATTGACTTTAGTCATACATTACTATTTTGGAACATACTTATTTAATTCAGTTCACTTGAGATCAGTTAATTCAAATCAGATTAGTTCAGATAACCTCAAGAAGAATGTGTCTTAATCTTGTACTTCATCTTTTTAGCATTTATATAGCATGTTTCCCCCCAATGTTGCACTATTCGATATGACATTATTATTGTTTTTATTTGCATTAGTTGTATTATAATATCTATTTGTATTGTAATATGCATTTTATAGTTATACGTTCATTTAAAAAATTATAAACTATATTATTTTATTTTTGTACTATATCAATGTTTTGAGATGGGTGGGGGAACGTGAACCCAATGCCCATTTTACATCCGTCATTGAAATTTTTTAAATTGTGAATGAAAATAATCTCACAAAAAAGAAACGTGTTGTGCGGAATACCCGAGAAAAAATAAGGAAAGAAAATAAAGCGAAAGACAAAACATCGAGAATTTACGTGGTTCACCAATTTCGCTATATCCACGGCCGACCAAGATCGGATTCCACTAGAGATAAACAACAGAATTACAGATTTCATACTCTCTACCAATCCTATCTCTTAGAGTTAAAATAAAAGGACGAGACACTATATATAGATCTTTCCACCGTAAAACCTAATGGCTTTGGCCCCAAAAGCATTTTGGCCCAAAACAGAATAGGAGACAGAATGCCAAAAAGTGGATTTAACTTTTGATATTAAGATTTTAAAATTTTATCGATAAACACAATTAACAAAGTGTATGAATTATAACTTTTAATATTTATTTTTCACATCATCAATTAATTTATATAATTATATTTGATATTAATATATTAAAAATAAAAATTAATAATTAGGGGTGTTCATGGGTCGGGAGGGTTAGCTGTCCCGGCCCAAATTGACCCAAAATTTTGGGACAAATGGGTCGGGTCGGGTCAAAATTCTCATAGTTTTGGGTTGGGTCGGGTAGGACTAGGTCATGGGTCGACCCAAATCGAAAAAAATTACACAAAATAGTATTTTTTAAAAATATTTTTAAAATAAAATATTATTTTTAAATGTAATAATATTTTAAAAATAAATAAATTATGATTTATTGTAATAGAATTTAAAATAAGAATATTATATTATATTTAATTATATATTATTCACTTAATAAATAAAAATACAATTATTTTTATTTTTATTTAGATTGAATACTTTTAATATTTCATTTCTAAAATATAATTTTACTAAAATTTATTTATACAATTATGAATATATATTTCATATATTAATAAATATACTGTATTATTTATAATTAATAGTAGTTTTGCAAAATTATTTTACTTTTATAAAAAAATTGAAGAATGTTAAACTTGTTTATGAATTAAATTAATGGTGGGTATGTTGTACTAAACTAATTATTTTTTTATTTTTTCAAAAAAATGGAATAAAATTGCAAACCGGTCAAAACAGGTCGATTTGGGTCAAAATCCAACCCGACCCGTTTGGACCCAACCCACACTGACCCGACCCGACCCATATGGGCTGGGTCAAATGGGTTGGGCAGGGCAATTTCATCACCCCTATTAATAATACAGTGAAAAAATATGATACAAATAATAGTGCATGTACATTATATAGTTTATTTAATATTTTAAATATTATTTTAAATTGAAATTAAATATATATTTTATTTTAGTTTTTTACAATGCAATAAGTGAATTCGGACCTTAACGTTATCGAGTGTTTAAAATGAAATCAAATACATTTTAAATATTTTTATAATTGCATACACTTCACAAATATAATAAGTACAAGTAATAATAATAGGTGTTTATATAAAATATCAAAACTATTGATTAAATGTTTGGTGGAAGTAAGAAAATGTTTGCGAGCATTGGAGAAGAATGTTTCTCACACCAAGCATTTGTAAATACGTCATACCGCGGCCGTTTTATAATTTGATGTGTGGCTACGATATTCACGGGAGAGGCTCATAGCATTGGAGATGCTCTTAATTCCCCCACATAAAAAAAATTTCTGCTTAAAGACAACTTAAATATTTTAATTCAATGCTTGCTGCTAACTGCCTTTTGAATACCGATACACTTATTTAGTAACCGTAATTGGACAAAAAATTAATCTAAATTTAAGCAATAACTAAACACTAATAAAATGAGACACTTACCCTGACTAAGAAACAGTTGACTTCGAAACAATTTTTGTCTAATCCTCTTTCTTCATGTTAATGCAGATTTTCAATGTCCCAGAAAAGGGGAGGAGATAATATTCAGGCTTGCTTTCACTTCTTGTTCGCCAAACTTTCTAATTGGGCTTTGCTGGTGTGTGTTAGGGAGTTGTAGGAATTGTGCCCTTGAGTTCTCTGAAACTGATCGTCATTCTTTTCTGTGTCATTCATTAACCTATTACTCTAACTATCCGCAACTTTATAATAATTTGGAAAAAATCATTCTACACGAAGGGAAACACTCGAATGATTTGAAGTAACAGCATATTAAGTATTCACATGTTTTATATATGAATAAAATGTTAACAATATCTTTGTATTATAATATAGCACTAAGAAATAACTTTTAACCAAAATAGAAGTTTTTTTCCCACCGTGCATATGTCGAGCTCATTGTATCATTTTTTCATAAATAAAACATGTGAGCACTTAATATGCTGTTATTTCAAATCATTTAAGTGTTTCCCTTCATTTAGAATGATTTTTTGGAAATTTTAAGTGACTATAATATTACATCATTAATGATATGACATCGCATTATTTCTACATAAATAAAACACATGAAAGATTAATATGCCTCTTATTTCAAGTTGTTCAAGTTTTTTCCTTCTGATTGCAAGATCATTGAGCGATCATGATGGTCTTATGTGTGGTCTTAGCATCCATCCTGATTAATTGAGGCCCTGAGGGCCGGTTACTTCATGCCAAAGCTGGCACTGCTTCTAATTGGCTTTAGAATTTATACATGTGTTTTATTTATGAATTATTTTTGTTAGCAGCCATCCTAAAGTATAAGTCATAAATTCAACTCATGTATAACTGGGTGAAGTCATACGAAGGATTTATATGCCCTCTTCTATTTCTGGGTGAAATTAAACAATGAAATTATTGGTGTTTCACTCTCTCTACTCCCCTCTAGAACACCCTACCAAATTCCTCCCCTTTCTTCCTTCTTTTCTTTGTCTTCCTTGCATTTTTTTTACCCAGAACCCATTTCTCTTCCATTTCTGCTCAAAGAGATCCTCCGCCGGTCTTTCTGTATAACCGGATCTGAACTCCTCCATGAGTGGTGCTACTCATCGTGGCACTCATCATGAGGATTAATGATCAACATACTACAGTTGACATGGAGCAGGCAGCAGAGGAGAACAAAGTTGTAGAGCTAACCCAAATCTTGGAGGATCCAACTTTCAGTACCACGAAGAAATTGATCAAGAACAAAGATGGAGAGAATCAGACCTGGGAGGATGTAGATTTGAGCATGAAGAAGCATGCTACTGAAGGCACGTCTCCGGTCACACAGGTGGAAGATAATGAAAGCAATAGGAAGAGGACAGAGGATAACAAAGCTGGAGAGCTAATTCAAAGCTCGGAGGATCCAACTAGGAGTACAAAGAAGAAACTTAAACTGGGTGAAATCATCGACGTGATACATGTGATTGGATTGAAGTGTCTACCTGTAATCGTAGCCAGACTTCGAGCTGTTTCAAAGTCTTATTATGGTAATTTTACTAGCAATGGGCTCCTAGAAAACCATTTGCAAAGTCACATTGATTTGGACAGTCTGTCGTACACCCTCGTCACATGTATAACTTTGGCATTCGGTGATTTGTAGGATGGATAGCGACAGAATGTCCATTTCAAGTGCAATCACCTGCTGAAACCTACTGTTGTCATAGGGGAGGATCAAGAAGGGGAGAAAAACCGAAAGTGGAGGCAGTAGAGCTACTAGAATGATGCCGTGGATTTATACTCGTCAGGGTGAGGGCTGGTATGGATGAAGAAGGAACCATTCTTGTGGTGAATCCTATAACCAAATTGATACATGAAGTGCTGCAAATTATATAAGGTCGGTATGACGATGAAACAGATTCTTCAGTATAGATGAGGAGGAGGAGGCCGAGGAGGTGTTGGGTCTATTGTTGGAATGTGTGTGGGGTCTCAACTAATGTGAAAGCACCCAAGACAACCTTGTGGCTAAGATTAAGTATGAATACTCGAACCATGCTAGTACAGGTATCTACAACATCAAAGAGAGCACATGGGGAACACAATCAACAACTATCAGCCTTATCATGATCATGATGAGATTTCTTATCCCAGTGGATTTTTATCTCAAAGGGTGTCTACTTTACTGCTTTGAAAGTTATGATCGAGCCAATTTCTCCTGAAGTTATGATAATTTAGGTTAAAATATGAGTTCGACCCATTCCAATCTTTCTACTACTTTAAATACCCCGAGATATGATAAAGTATTGTGTTTAGTTAATTTTCCTTTCTCATGTTTTACATTAATTAAACTGCATGTGTTGTTTGTTATAGACGCAGTGGCGCTAAAAAATGGTGGTGCTCTACTGCCATCGCAAATAGTGTACTTCCGCCTATGTCAACTAAGTGCCGCTTCTGTGCAACCACAAGCTCCAATCTACAACCAGTCAGAGGTAGGGGTGGAAGAATAGACTCGCAATCCGTGGGTCAAGCGAGCTATTTATTTTTAACCCGAGTGGGTATGGGTAAAGTGGGTAATGGTAATGGGTAATGGGTAAGTGAAAAATATGGGTTGAGTGGGTTGAGTTTGTAGGTAGACCGTGGGTTTACCCATACTGGTTGAAACCCATAGGTTTACCCATATGGGCTGGTATATAAACCTATATGGGTCAA
>JAUOBV010000007.1:7058179-7070979 GCA_032360425.1 Rubia occidens
GTCTTGAGGCGCCCCGGGCACAGCCTCGCCCCGCCTCACCGCCATGGCGCGCCACGAGCGCCTTTTACAAACTATGAGCAAGGCTAGCATGTGATATAAAAGCAAATTATGTGAGCTATCTTTTTCCTTGAACTGCGTTGCCAACTTAATTTGTAAGCAATGGTTGTAGTTAGCTTTAAAACTGTTGTTTTTATTGACTTGCAGGTATGTTGATACCAATCCAGAAGCTGAATCACTCACAAGTTGTTGATTCAGAACTGCATTGTCCATATTACTTAGTAACTGATTGAAATGTTAAATGGTTTTTTCAGAATGAGCCTTTATGATGTTCTTTTGTTGAATGCGCTTTTCTCTCTCTTCTCTTATGGTGTCCTTTCATTTGTATCTTAGGTTGATTTTACTGATTAGAACTTTTTCTGTTATGAGAGGGTTAATGTGTGCCACCATGATACTGATGATGGTGATTGCAGGAGAACTCATGGCAAGTCTCTCAGTTTCCTCTGGGTTTTTCTGTCTCTTAGATTGTTTTTTTTCCGATTAATGACCTTTTCTTTCAATGCTAAATCATTTAGTGCAGAGAAGGAGCTACATCAGCTTGGAGTTGAAGCTCACAAAGGAGGCTTTGTTGGGCCTGAAATTCCTCGAGAGAGGCCAACTATGAACCGTGTAATGACTTCTTTCGTTAATCTTATTCTCAATTCAAATAAATGAGCAGTCTATAGTCTTTATGCTATTAGTTGGTTTTCCGAATCACAATCCTACCAGCTGTTAATATTTGTCATATAGTCTGGCATTTTCTTTGTATCGTCATGTGTTTGAGGTTTTATGGTGAGGTTATGGTGATTGGCGATACAAGTATTGCAATTATTAGGGGTGAATATAGGTTGAAAGATTGTTAGTTCTTGATGGATTCTAATATGTTCAGGTTACAGTAAGAACATAATCAAAAAAATTCTTCTTTAGCTCTAAATCTACATCCTTTTGTTTGCATTAGTTCTTGCTTCTTAGCTATTCATCCTCTTTCGATGATTTCAATCTGCATCCTTTTGTTTTGACATCTGATTTTTATTGCTAGGATTCTTCTGATTTGATTGTGGCTCTAAAAGCTGGTATTGCTGCTTACGCAAGGGTGTTGCCTACAACTATTACTGATGTTTTCTGTGTTAAACTACAGCTATTACTGATTTTCATCATATATATACCTAGAAACATCTGATGAATTATCGAGATAAAGCTGAAGTTGATCGACGAATAGTATCTGATACAAAAAGACTGGTGAGTATCTTTCTATGTCATGTAATCAGCTAACCGATCATTATATCTTAAAAGAAAAAATAGACCCCTGTGCCAGTCCTTCTCGTTCAAGGTTGTACTCGTACATGCCAATTTCACGTTCTCTAACCTTACTTACTTTTGCAGTATTTCTCCCAACACTGCAGCTCTTACACAAATTTGAAGCTCACTTACAATTCCGAAAGCCTGAAATGTTTGTAAAACTCTCTCTCATTTTCTCTCTCACACACACACAAACGCACAGCACATTATGAACGTTGTTTGATTATATATACTTATTCCAGATCTTTTGTTGTTCAGCGATATTCAGAAGTCGGTTCAGACCGGCGGAAGACAAATTGTGACGATGTAATCAGTTCCGGTTCCAGTTCCAGTTCCAGGCGTTTGCGACTATTGTTAAGGCAACAAAAGAGGTCAGAATTGCTCGAATCATGAACTAGATATCGTAGTCGAAGAGACTGTGAAGAAAGTGAGGAAGTCTCTCGTGATGATGGACACAGGTTCAGTGAGAATAAATTTTTCCTTAATTTCCACAAATTTCTTGGTTTTTTTTATTTTCAATGTATTTCATCTTCATATGAACAGAAGGCAGAGTATTCCAGTCAATTAGGTCTCCCGAATTTCAAAGGTTCAACAGAGGACATGATGCTCCGAACGATAATATGGTAAATCGCACTTTTATCTACATGTTTTGATTTATTTATGTAACTATGTTTATATGGAGAATTCATTTTCTTTGAATTTTGGAACTTCACAAGTTGATGCATTATTAAAATGTTAATTTTAGTAATAACATGGTTGTTTGACTTGTGCAGTCAATTCAGATGAGTGCTTGTTGACAAGGATGCAAGAGATGTCACTGGATTACCATTTCACTGTTGAACAAGAAGTTGGATCATCTACTCATGCATTCTTTGGCTTCAATGGTAAGTAGCAAGTGAAACTTGGTTAATGCTTTTTAAGTTATGATAGCTGAGGACTTTTGCTACAATCAAGCTAAATTGTACATGATTATATTAAGGAACGCTAAACATGATTGGTTTTTTTACACGCTAAAATGAGCAGGTGGACCTGTGCATTGTAATTAGCAACATTTCTCGACCAGAAAGAGATTTCTTGGCCATCTCTTTTGGCTAAGAATCTTGATCAGGATTTTGTAGTAAACAAAATGAGGCTCATTATCATATCTGTAGAGGTCAATATTTTCTGATAAATGCAGTGGATGTGGGTTCAGGTACTGGTGGAGTTTGGAGAATAGCAGCCATCAATGAGGCTGGTGGCTGGAAAGACAGGACGACAGTGGAGGACATGGTTCTAGCTGTCTGAGGGGGTCTTAAAGGCTGGAAATTTATATACCTAGGAGACCTGCATATAGTTATCAGATTAATGACAAATTAATCATAAAGTACAAATGTGGTTGTGAACAATTCTTAATTTTGATTCTCAACAGGTGAAAAACGAACTCCCAAGTACAGTCAAGGTCTTCCGTTCTCAGCAGCACCGATGGTCTTGTGGTCCGGCTAATCTGTTCAGAAAATGTTCATGGAAATTGCAACAAATAAGGTAAGATTTATGTTCAGTGCAGCAATCTGGCTCCATTGGTTGATTTGCAATATTGACAGGAATCTTTCATTTTACTTTGTGCAGAGAATTGCTGTCTGGAAGAAGGTATATGTGATCTACAACTTCTTCTTCGTCTAGAAAGTGAGAGCTCACATGGTCACCTTTTTCTTTTTCTGTGTTGTACTTCCCATGAGCCTCTTGGTCCCTGAAGTTTATGTTCCAGTGTGGGGTGTCATTTATATTCCATGCATAATAACCACCTTGAATTCCATTGGGACCCCAAGGTACATAGCTTCTACTATTTACATTTGCTATGTGAAATTCCGATTTGAAATGACTTGACTAGTTTGGAATGAATGCATTGAGTTTTCAATGTTTTCTGCAGCGCTTTCCTCCTCCCTTCATTCGGACATTGAATGGGAATATGGAGGATAACGCGATCTTGATCAGCCGCAAAGGGATGTGGGTTGTGACACTAGGCATCTGCAGCTGCCATCAGGACTTTGTTCTTTCGGGGAAAGGCTAGCATGAGTTTCTGGTGCAGTATAAGCTCGAGCCTAACGATCTTCTCTGGTTCGAGCAAACTGATAATTAGAATTTAGTGGGTTTATAGCAATTACTAGAACTTTGTGGGTTGAATTGTAATAATTAGAATTTATTGGGTCTAATAGAAATTATTCGAATTTGTAGGTTGTTATTGCAATTATTAGAAATATGTGGCTTAATTTGGATTTTTTTAATTCTCTGTACTATTTTGTGACGCTTTTAAGCGTAGGCATTCTATGCGAAACTTCTTAGACATGTCACTAAATTTCTGACGCTTCAACAAGTCATAATAATTTTGACATCTTTGCTTGTCAGGAAGAAAGCTGTATCTTTACTTGTCACAAAAGGATAGTGACGCTTGATGGTGTCAAAATTATTTTAGTGACACGCTAAATAGAGTCACTTCCACAAGACGTCACTAATTATTTTTGTGACACTTCTAAACATAATAAATCTCCAAAATAAATGTCATTACTGGAACTATTTTTTGTAGTGAACCTGCTATCCTTGAAGATATTTTCATGTAGGAAATATTAATGCAACCTGCTCAAGAGTTGAGTTTCCTGGCTAATGTAGCTGCAATACATAATGGACTTCAGCAAAGCAGCTGCTATAACAGCATTATCAGCAAAAAAAATTTTTATCAAACCACCAACTTAAAATGATGGTTTAGTTCGTGGAGTGGAAACTCGAAACCCCACATGTAAGTAGGGGTGAGAACGAACACGCACGTTCGTGAACAACCTCGGGATTGGCTCGATTATAGATCGGATCGTGATCGTTCATATATTAAATGAACGAACACGAACAAAATATTAGGCTCGTTTAATAAACAAACATAATCGAACATAATGCTGATCGGCTCGTTTATGTTCGCGAACAAGTCGATAAGAAGCTCGTTCAAACTTGATTATGGCTCGATTAGAGCTCGTCTAATGTATGTAATAAGTAATATTAAGTGGTACCTTAAATATCATATATTTAATTTTAATAACTAATAATTGGGAAGACTTATAATTTTAATAAACTTATAATTATCATAATATGGTGGGAGTTTTAAAAGAAACATAGAGTTTGGAGGACCTTTGTGCAAATTCCCTAAATACCTAACCCTACCCTTTTAACCCACCCGATTATCACTTTGCCCTTCCCCTTCTTTCAGCTCTCGTCCCCCATCCCCAAAACTCCCTCCGCCGATTCACAAAGATCTTCCCGCCTCCGGCCTTCCGCCGAGCTCCAGCCGCGCGCCTCCAGCCATCCGCCGAGAGCAGCTCCAGCGCCAGCCCGTCCGCCGATCCGCTGAGCTCCGTCCGTGCGCCGCTAGGTTTTCCAGCGCCACCAGTGGCTCGGCCGAGCTAAATCCGGGCGCTCTCACACTTGACGGAGTTCTGCCGTAGTCTCGCCGGGGTGAGCAGTGCTCTCGCACCCACCGAGCTCCATGGATCAAAAGGCAATAATCTAAAGAACTTCCGGTTTGATTCAAAAGGCATTAGGTTTTTTTCCCTTAGTTATGTTGCTCAGTACTTTATGATGCAAGCTATAATTTTGGCTTTGGTTAGGGTTTTGGAATTCAGACTTACATTTTTAGGGATTTTTATTCACGTTTTATTGTTTTTCGGTTGTAGCTGAGGCTTCAAAGTGGGAGAAGATTACATATCTTAGTGTAGCGTCATGCACCATTCTAGCTGGCTTCATCCTCTCCAAGGGTCATCCCCACCATGAAGAGCAACCTGTAAGCATTGATTTGTTTAACCGCCTTTGAGAAATGTGCAAGCTTTATGATAATTGACAGGATTTGTGGTTTTGTTGTATTTGGATTATGCATTGCGTGTTTATGTTTACCTGGTTTGTGCATTTTGCAGGCTTATCCGTATCTCCACATCCGCAATAAGGAGTTCTCAAGCAAAGACTCTTATGTTTGTTCACACTAGCCCAGGATTTTGGAGGTGTTTTTGTAAGACTTCTACCCTTTGGTACTAACTTTTTCTTATATATCATGATCAAAGGTTTGGGGTGCAACAAATGGAGCAAGATTGTATACATTTGGAGGCCATGAGGCTCCTGTGTATTCTGTGTGTCCCCAAATTATATGTAACCCTGACCTTAGTGGGAGAAATATGAAGATGGGTGGATCAGTTTGTCTTTTCCCTCTCTTCACCTGTCCTTTTTTTTATGTTATCTTCTCTGGTCTGTTGCCTTGTTGCTGCTGCTTTAGATTGTGGTGTAATCTCAACAATTTTGGTGCCACAAGCTGAAAATTTTGGAGAACTAAGTCGAGGTTTTTGTTTGGTTTTATTGGTGGCATGTCCATGTATAATGATAAGAAGTCTGAAGCTTGAAGTTTCTGTGGAAAGATGACCAATGTGTTTGGGTGGAGTCTTCTTTGTCTTTCCTCTTTACATGTCTACTTGGATTGGATAGAAGTTGGTTTCGTGTTTCTGAGCCTCGTGCCTTGTTGGTCCTGTTTTTCTGTTCCTGTAGTTCAGGTTATTGCACTTAAGTAATACAGTATGGATCTGTTTTGGAGAGATGGCTGCCTGCAGTGAATTTGGTCAAGTGTTGTTTCCATCCTTTGATTTTGAGATTGTCTGGTGCACACATATAGAGAAGTTATCTTTTCTATGTGGTCCTTTAGGCCTTGTAAAGAAAAAACTTTTGTGGGTTTATATGGATTTTTTTGGGTGTAGACTCTGTGACTATGAGCTGGAGGGTTGGAGTTTGCTGTTGATTCATGTCTTCTGCTTTCATGAAGCCATGGTTTTTGGTTTTTGAAGAAGCTGCTTGGTTGAAGTGTCTCTTTTACTCAAGATGGCTTATCGTATTGTTCTGTGAGAATATGCTATGTATGTGCACATGTAGGATGGGTGGTCAGTATCTTCTGTTGGTATTCATCTAATTAATTCTTTTGCATTTAAAGGCAATATACCTTCAGGTGGTAATGTGTGATTTTGCAAAATGCATTAACATGAAGTACAGGTTATCAATCTGCATTCATCTGTTTACTTGCTTATGTATGTATCAATCTGTGTTATCAGTTTCACTTGCTTATGCGTGTATCAATCTGCGTGTGTATTCATAGTGAATGCTTCTTTCAATCTGCCACGTGTGTATTCATAGTGAATGCTTCTAGTCAAGTTGCTGAACTCCTTACTTTTGATTTACTTGTATTTCTTGCATAGGAACAATTCCAGTGGCTGATGATGCAAAGGATCAATTCCAGTGGCTGATGCAATTCCAGTGGCTGATGCAAATGCAAAGGATCAGAAATCAAATGCTTTGTTTTGATATGATTTTAGTAGTTAAAGTGGCTAGAGGTTTGGTTCAGTTTGTTCATGATCTAGCTGCTGTAGTATGTGCTTTCAAGTTATGGTTCAAATAAGATGTAATGGTTCAAATTATGTGCTTTCAAGTTAATATAAGTAATGGTTTATTTATAGCTTTTTTCTTCCAATTTGATTTATTCCATTTCGTCGCAAGACCTTAGTATCAATGACGACCAATTCTCGTCGCTAACACATGTCATCACCAACGACCACTGCTTGTCACTAAAATAGGTCAACAACGACGACAATTCTCGTCACTAACATATCAAAACAATGACAAAAGATTTTCGTCACTAAATTATAACTCGTTACTATAGCCGACAAGGAGTGACGCATAATTCTCGTCACTAAAGTGTTTGACCTCATCACTAATGATACCATCTAGTGACGAAGCTCGGGTTTTTAGTGACGGCATATTAGTGACGAAAATGGTCGTCACTACAATAGTGACGACCATATTTTCGTCACTAATGGTACGATTTAGTGACGCATGAACAGTAAAGTCGTCAAAACACCCTTTAGCTACGGACCTATACCGATAACTCCATGACGACCCATATTTCGTCACTAAAGAGTTTTAGTGACTAAAAAAGGGGTTTTAGTGACGGATATGCGTGGTCACTAAAGACCATTTTCCTTGTAGTGGTGCATGTTGCTTCGATGGATCGTGGCCCATTTTTTCCTGGAGCTCTTCCAGAGTTGCAACAATCTCATCCATGGTTGGCCTCCACGCAGAGGCACATGCATGGATTCAACCCTGGGAGCTATAACTTGTTATGGCATATTTTTTGTTACTTGTTTAAATTTATATTAATCTACTAATTTTTTTATAAGGAAAAGAGTATTAATAAATCATTGGTTAACCACCTAAATATTTAAGAAAATGAAGAAATTTAACGAATTTTAAATAAAGTTGGACACATAGCGTACAATTTAGGTATGGGCACATGCCGTGCAGTTTATGTCTGGGCACATACAGTGCAATAATTCCAGAATTCCATGCCTCGGAGGAATCTCCAGTCACTCCTGTATGGGTTAATATTCAAGAAGTTATACTCTATTACTACGACCATAAATCAATCTTTGATATACTCCCTCCATCCCATCTGAACTTGCACTCTTGCTTTCTTGACACAATTATTTATCAAAATTTGACAGCATATTTGAATAGAAATATGAACAACCATATTATCGTATATGATATTGTTCAATTCATCGTAACAAGTACTCCCTCCGGTTCTTTAACATTGACACATTTGATTTTGACATAAAGATTTAGAAAGGTAGAATTAGTGGTTGAGAATTCATTGAAAAAGTAAAAAATCAAATTGAGTGGATGAAAACAACCTAGAATTTGCCAAAAAAAAAGAAATGTGTCAATATTAAAAAACCATCCAAAAAGGAAAAGTGTGTCAATGTTAAAAAAACCGGAGGGAGTAGTTTCTTAATATCAAATTTTTATTTCTCATTACTTTATATAGGTAAACATATTAACGATCAAACATGTTTCTTGAACGCCGTGATAATGATAAGGGTCCAATTCCATTTGCACTCTTTTTGGTCAACTTTCTTAAACCATGTTTGACCCAATAATTTTAGTTATGTATGTTAATGACGTATAAAAATTTGATACGTAAGAAAATACATAATGCAAATAATCTAATAATATCTTACATGATGATATTTCTGCTTGTATATTAATTAAAATTTATGGTCAAACGTGACTTGAGAAGTTTGAGAGTGATTCACAGCCTTGGGATGACTCCTTCACCTATTCAGATAATATCGTGACCAACCATTTCTCTCCCATTGATTTGATTCATAACCCACGTTCTCTGAACTCTCTGAAACTGAGGGTTCTGAAATTGAGAGTTGTATTTATGGGTTTTCTGAACCCTCACCCGAATGTGGAGAGAACTTTTATTATCACAGCATAAAATTTGGTGAGCCCAAATTTTTTAAATACAGTACGTGCTATTTCCATGGGAACTGGCCCAAAAGGGATAGATAAAAAAGACCCTGTATTATGGGCATTGTGTTGCTACCTCTGCAATTTGAAAGGAAATGTATGCTATGGTTGAGAAGTCTATTCCAAATGGTTAGGCTCCCGCTGAGCCGAAAAGTCCAAAAAATAGGTAGACATTCCCTAAGGCTGTATCAAACCTATACGTTTAGGTGATTACTTTTTTTTGTGTATTTTAGTTTTTAAAAATTTTACTGACCGATTCATTTATTTTTGTGCAGATTTCAGTTTGGGGGAACTGATCTGAATGTTTTACTAACTGATTCATTTCTTTTTTAAATTTTACTAACTGATTCATTTCTTTTGGTGCACAGTTGCCCTCAGGGCAGGGGTAAATTCGCAATTGTGGAGATTTTATAAATTGGACTAAATTGATGAACTTTGGAATTGCCTTTGTTTGTATTCATTAGAATTTTCAAATTGTTCTTATTTATTGTTTTTATGTTCTTATGAGCCACCTTCTGTTGGCTGTGTTTATTCTTCTGTGTTTATGAGCCACTTTCTGTTGGCTGTGTTTATAACTCTACGTATATGAGCCATTTTGTGTTGGCTATTTTTGTAACTATGTGTTTTTTTACTCCGTGTGTTTGTAATTTTTCAACATTAAAAATTAGGTAATTTGGTTTATTCGACTTGTTCAGTTTAAGCCAGAAAATTGAATTCTGAATTAGAATTGATTTATTCAACTTTATTGGTTATATGGTTTGGTTTTTATTTTTCATTTTTTAGAGGTCAATCAAATTTAGCCAATTTGAATAATGTGAAATCTGAGTAAACTGAACTGACGCCCGCCCTAGGTTATTGATGAACACTCCAAAGTATCATCTTTTTATTTTTCCAATATATAAGGAGATCGTAACGAGCCAATGTGATTGGTAAAAAAATTGAATGGTCAAACTTTAATGAATTATGTAAATGTGATAATATTTGGAGAGAAGTTCCCCCCACTAGTGTGGGAAGGGGTGATTAAACACAGTTTCATCGAACTATAGAAGGTGCCTTCTCTGGTCTTGCCTTTGATCAACCATGATCAAAAGTGGTTTAAGAAACATCTTCAAAAATGTTGGAGAACACAGTTCTGAACTGCCTTTAAAAATCCGATATTACCGCCTTTAAACAGTTCCGAACTCGGAAGCTATGGGGGCCGGCTCGATCCTTCGTGATGTTCTAATTCGGAACTTGTGCATCGTGCCTCAGCCTTTAAACAGTTCCAAACTCATAAATGTCGTTGGAAAGGATAAGGGCTTTTCATTAGGTTCCAAAGTCGGATCATATTTTCGTCCCTACTCAGAAAAAGTGTTTCAAAATGATTAGAATATGATTTTTGAGTTCAGAAATACTTTCGATTGTCTTCTTCTTAACTCGGAAGATAGTGACAGCCCTTTAGGTCAAATGCGCAAGAAGAGAGGATTGACTTTCCTAATTCAGAACTGCCGTCGGGAGTTATGGTAAAAAAATATATTTCATACATTAGCTCGACATTCAATAGCCTCATTTACGTATTCACAATGTGTCAAAAATATAAGATAAGATAATACAACCTAACAAAAGTCTATAGATAAAGCTAAGTAAGCAATAATCTATAGATAGAAATAGAAATCACTAACAATTCTTATCCACACTATTTACAAAATATGTGTTACTCTACCATGTTAGAATTTTCTAAAATCACCGAGCAGGCATGAATTAAATTCCTAACAAAGTAATTTCTTGCACTGTTGATGTCAACTTTTGAATGGGGCTTGATTATGCTTGGAAAAATCTGTGTATGTGAGATGAGAAACATTAGAAAAAATGTGTCATATAAACTCTGAAAGTTGTTACTCCATCTCCTGATCTGCATCATTTCATATCAATAATATTTGGGTAATTAAGGACTTAAGATAAATTCACCATTAAAATTGGGCATTATTTAATTAGATTTAAAAAAAAACTTTGGCACATGAATTTATTTGTAACTATTGTAGGTGACTGCACGAAAAAAACACAATTGGGACTATTACGTGCAACAAGAAACTTATTTTCCGGATGCTTGAAAACCTTGTAAGAATCAATAGTCACAGTTAGCATCTGTGTTAAGCATTATTCATAGCAAGGAAACAAAATTAAAATAAAAACTAACTTCGAAAAGTGTATAAGCATCCTCTCCAACATAGTTTCCACCTTTTTTATATTTTGACTTGACACAACTGCCACATTTTAAAGAAGGAACGCTCATTGCATTCTAAACAACTTCTACCCTGGCAAGGAGTTCGCTTCCTACCACCGAGTACAATATTTTGCCCCTTAAAATTAATGATTTCACCGAGTTTAACGGTATGACCTGACGGAAGGGCCACAATTCACCAGTTTTGTAACTTCAGGGGCCAAAACTGCAGGACAAAAAATTGTAGGCCCAAAGGTCGACGATGATCATAGTTCGAGGCCCACAGAAGTCGTTTTCTCTATAAAATATCAATTGATTTTATGATGAAAAATTATGGGGGGAAATACACTTCATAAAAATGCTAATATAACCTTAAGTTATTGACAAATTGTTCAGTTATAACCTTTTGTACCGTTTTCAGAGTTGATTTAAGAAATCAGCCGTTGATCAAAACTGAAAAATTTGGAATTCCCCTGAGCTTTAAGCAAAAACTTGATGCCCATTTTCCCTTTAATGACGTAGCACTTGTTTGGATTAAAACAATTATCTCTATTTTAAAACTAAAAAATCATTTTCTTCTTCATTCCCCCGCCGGTACCCCCTTCCTCATTTCTTCCCCATTTCTCATGTATTTCTCCTCCCCGCCTCTTCCACTTTTTTTGTTTGCAAGGTCTGCTCTCTTGCCTATTTTGTGTCTATCGTTTGCAGGGTATGCTCCTCTAAAACAACTGTGTTTATGTTGAGAGCGGCGAAAAATTTGGGCACAATGTATTACAGGTGTAACACCCACAGATAACAATGATGGATTTGTGCTTGATGCAGTGGACACTACTGCAAAATAGGTACATAGGCACCGGTATTTTTCTACTTAGGCATCGGTATTAATAGGGTTTAGGGAGTGCCCGACAGTATCACATTTTCTTTTCCTTTTCTTTTTTTTATAGAAGGGCGAAATCATATTTTCATTTAATTTCGGTCAATTCTGACCAAACATTCCATGCATTGGCAAAAAGTCAGGTCAATCTAGATTTAGTTTGACACATCTGTCAATAAGTTAGTGTAGTTTTACACTTTCTAATTTTTACAGAATTATTTTGACACTTTCTAACAAAAAATATATTATTTTAACACTTTTATCAAAGTTATGATTCTAATGTTTGGAAGTGCAGAAGGAAAATGGGAAGTATTCATCATTCTAAATGAAGAGTCGGAAAAATTAACAATCTTAAATACTCCCTCCTGTTTTTTAACATTGACACACTTTTTCTTGTTGGATGGTTTTTTAATATTGACACATTTCCTTTTTTCGCAAATTCTAGGTTATTTTCATCCACTCAATTTGCTTTTACTTTTTCAATGAATTCTCATCCACTAATTCTACCTTTCTAAATCTTTGTGCCAAAAACAAATGTGTCAATGTTAAAGAATCGGAGGAGGGAGTAAAATCATTCCACCTCTTACCTTTTTGTCTATTAGTTTTAACTAGCAAATGCAATTCGGAGGCGAGATTTGGGAATTGTTGAGGAGCAACATATCAGGCTTTATGTAAATTGTAAAATTTCATAACTTGACGCATTTACCATTTTTATATGTTTTGTTAATATTAATACATTTCCTTTTATGGCAAAAAATAAATTATTTTCAACCGCTCATAAATTTTTATTTTTTCAGTCAATTATCTCCACACATTCCAACTTACAAAAATAACATCTAAAACTATCGTCCCAAATATAATAAAACGGAGGAAGTATGATTAATATCTAGAAGGTGAATCCGGTGAAATCATGCAGACCAGGGGCGAAGCCAGGATTTAAAAAATGGGGTGCACATTCAAATATTTAAAAGTACTTTACGTATTTTTAATTTATTTTAATATATAATTGAAAGTAAGATTTTAATACAATTA
>JAUOBV010000007.1:7119103-7134527 GCA_032360425.1 Rubia occidens
AAAGTTAAATTTCATAAATAATAAAATATTTACAAATTGCATATTCAGTTATGCATAATGAAATGGTATAACATGAAGAGCAAATTCCTAAAATAACATATGTCAATTTCAATTTTTTAATTTTAATTTTAATTCCAATTTCATTTTAATTTTAATTTCATTTCAATTTTCATGTCATTTTTCTTTTCAAAACCCTAACCCACACCCCCAGGCGGCGGCGCCTCCACCTCCCAATTAAAAAATTATGTGTCTTTTTGTTCAATGTTAATGTTTCAATAGTGTGAATTGGTTTTTCAAATTTAAATATTGATTTTTATATTTTCCGATATTATTGTCACATTTTGGAGCATACTTTGATGTGTTAAAATTGATGAGTATTTTAATTTGAAGTATATTTTAGTGTATTTATTTTATTTTTAACTATTTTATTTTAATCTGCATTTTGATTGATGTATATTTCATTTTGATTGATGTGTTAGTTTTATCTTTGTTGTTTCAAAATTTAATATCGATCTTTCATTTTTTTTTAGTATTGAATTTTTATTTAATTTATGTCTTGATGTTTCAATATTGTGAATTTATTTTTAAAATTTTAATAATGATGTTATGCCTTTTATTTTTGATATTGATGTATCTTTTGGTGTGCACTTTGATGTTTAAACTTGATGAGTATTTTAATTTGATGTATTTATTTAGTGTATTTATTTGATTTTTAACAATTTTATTTCATTGTGTATTTTGCTATTTCAGTTGATGTTTAGCTATTTTAATTTGATGTGTATTTTAATTATTTTAATTTAATGTTCAACTATTTTGTTGTGATTTTCTTATTGTTTTTATTTGATATTTTAACTATTCTAATTTGATGTGTATTTTAGTACATTCATTTGATGTTCTAACTATTCTAATTTGATATTATCTTTGTTGTTTATCTATTTTAATTTCGTATATTTTTAGTATTTTAATGTGATGTTTAAGTATTTTAATTTGATATTTTAACGTTATTATTTGATATTTTATTATTTTAAGCTAATTTATTATTAGAATTAAACTAATGTAATAATGAAATGGGCTGATAAGTGTAATGGGTATTCTAAATCCCAAATCAAATTCTGGCCCAAATCGTCTTCTTCTTCCTCGATACAATACTGTCATCCTCACTCCCCGCCAGGCCACCGCCCTCCCCCCCCCCCCGCCTTCCGCTGCCCTCATCCCGATCGTTCTCATCCATCCACCCCCTCATCAAATCTTACCCCCCGATCTCCCGTCACCAGTGGTCTCCCGTTGTCCTCGGTCCCGTCCCCCCCCATCCCCTCATCTCCTCGCCTCCATAGCCCACCGTCTCCTTGGTCCCAAATTCGAAAACTATATTTTCGATTGAAAACTATATTTCCCAACCGAAAATTGTTGAAAAAAAGGTGCTCCTGCGAGCATTGAGTTAAAAATGCGGTAAAAAAGAAGAAAGCCAACGTTTTCCATTGACACGATGGCCGCCGGTGTTCGGTGGTGTTGGCCGATAGGTGGTGGTGCGCAAAGGCAGCTGGTGGTTGGCGACATAACAGGTGACCGGCAGAATGGGTTATGAGAGGGAGGAAAGCAGAAATGGTTTAAGGGTGGGGAGGAAATGAAAACAAATGCAATTCAAAACTACTTGAGCAAGACAAAATTTCAAACAAAAATAAAAATGAAAAAATAAAAATAATAATACATGTATGTATACGTATTAGGGCGTAACTAGTAAAATACAGAACGTGATATAGCAACACCCATTACAAAACTATATCACCTACAATCCAAGACACAGAACGATCCCATCAACCGCCTCCCCGCCCGTTTATACATAAAATCCCTGCGATCAGATCACCATACAAATCTAAGGAGCCCACATCTCATGCTCAAACGAAACTCTCCCTGACATGGCTACCAATGTGCAAGAAAACTTCAGCTATCACCTTGTCGCGTTAGGGACATTCTCATAAGATTGGACTACAACCCGACCCACTTTACCCATCTAAAGATCCTTCCCACTCTGAAAGGTAGCTCATAGTCTTTGGTTACCGCAGGTTCTCTTCTTGCAGTCTCAGCATCAGACCACACGTACACCCCGCGTTCCTGTTGACTGCCTGGTACAGTATTATCCAGGATTAATGCCACCAGGAACGCGATCACCATATGAAGCGAAAGTAGTGTATTCAGTGTATAGTTCAGCTGCAAAATCCAAATGGAGAAACCTATTTCCAGTGAGTTCATCAACATTGTAAAGCACGCATAATGTTTTCTGTTATTCAATAACATAAGAAAAGAAGGAAAAAGAGCACTCTACGGTAAAGTTCCGCTAGGAGACATACATACCCCTCCAGATCTGGTATGGATAGGACCATGAGAGGCCACAATATACGGTTGAAGATAACTGGGGACAGATACATTGGTATTCGGGGCAATGCCATATTGCTGGAAGTAAGCTGGTATTGAAAGTGAGAAGAACAAAGACAGTCCCACTATAATTATGTTCCTTGAGCTTCCTGCTTCACTGTATCTTAAATTTGATAAACCCAATGCAGTAAGCATTGCCCACATGAAGCATAAGAGAGCAGCAACCATGACTTCAGGAATTGATGCAATAAACCCACCTACTTTCCCTGTCAACAACAGAGAGGATCCAATTCCCAGTCAAAATCATGCTCGCATCCAAAATTATTTTAAGATTGAGGATGGAGAACTGGAGACTGCTATAACATAAAGGCCTGAGAAGTTATCTTATATTGACCAAATAAATATTTTTTATGGATTTGTATTTGACTGTATCTATAGTGTGGAAAGAGGTGTGCATGTTTAGGCTACAATTTATGTTAAATAGGGTGTTATACCCTTAATTTCATATCAAGTTGAGATTGTAAACCTTTCCATCAAAAAGAAACAAGCCTACCCATTACTTTACCAACTTTAACTAGAAACCCAAATAACCTATTCCACATTTGTAAAAGAGTAGGTTAGGTGTTTTAGTCAACTTACAGTTTATTTTAAATTGTGGTTATTTCATAATTCAAAAAAAAATTACTAAAAAAATGAAACACTATTTACTATGCTTCTTCCTTTTCACTGCCGCCACCACTATTCCCTTCTCCTAAAAAATAAATACAATGCTCCCAAATCCACCACCCACCCACAATTGATGTCTCCCAAACCAATTGGCCATCTCAAAACCCCATTACTTTCCACACCTTTAACCCACCACCTCCACCAATCAATGCCACCCTATCCTTGTCTGAAACCCAAGCACCCCTGCTGCAATGGAGCCAAAGCTTTGTGTCTCTCCCAAGCCCAAATTTTCCTGGCAAGCATTGCAGACACTGTTGGGCAGAGGGAAGAGATAAATTATGGCTGGTAAAGTAGAGGGGAATGGGAAGAAGAATGGAATTAGAAATTTAGAAGTGAAGCAGCCGACAGCAGCTTGCAAAAACAGATTGGTAATTTGGATATAGTTGTTATAGTTGATCACATAATGGGTTACTAATTTGACCCCCATTCTAGAAAGGGGAAAGGAGTAGCATCAATGCACTATAAGTCCCACAGGTGGTTTAGCATATGATTTTCTCACAAGTAAATATACTTGAGGCTCTATGTTCCTTGTTTTGTCTATGTTATGTCAAGGATTTGTACGTAACTTAGCCCGCGGGGATGAAAAAGTAACCGATTGAGATTAGTTGCCTAACACGTCTAGAACATATAATATCTTTAGTAACCAGACCACACATGGGTTTCCTCCCTGAATCAACTGTGAACCTGAATTTCACAGCAGAATACACACCCCGGTGACCTCCCCTTAAAAATTTCTGTTCAGTTTTGGTTTTCGGAATTTTATTTTTGAAAGCTTGCTCTTTCTATGATCTTCAAAAAAATATTCCTTGGGAGCAGTAAAGACGAATGAAAAGGACAATAATGAATCTCTGATACAAATCATCACAAAGTATCACCTTGGAGAAATATTTCCTGTTCAGCAATGTTCATCTCAGTGGTAAAACTAATAGTTAGATTATTACATACCTATGAGGGAAAGGATAACGAGAACAGCAGCTCCCAACTGAACTGCTTTGCGACTTCCCATTTTAGTAACAGCGATGGTGTGAACATTTTCAGTTAGCGTGGTTGAACCTGTGCCTGTGCCCCATAGCCCAGCCAAAAGACTCGTGAGTCCTTCAAGGCCAATCCCTCGACTTAACACACCGGGTGTAGGAGGTCTGGATGCCACTAATAAGGATGCTGCGTGATATGAACCAACCTACAGAGGATACAAATGTTACCTGATATCAACTAGAGCAGAACACAAAAGGCAAGTAAATACAAAAGATTCATGCATTTACATAAAACAGCATCCACAAAGAAAGTCTTAAATGTTTCACATGTTTCGGCAAGCATGTGAAATTTATAAAGAATACTTATTCTACAGAAATTTAAACTGATCAGGAAAACCCACCGAATCCACCGTTGAGATAACAGACACCACACACATCACCAGAGCCATTTTCCAGTGGAACACAGGTGTGCCCCATTGTAATGGATAAGGAAATCTGAACCACTGAGCAGACTTTAGTGCATGCGATGTATCAATACGACAGTACTTCATTCTGGAAATATGCTTTCTGCAGTGTTCAGCTATTGTGTTTGATGCTGGTACATGCACATCACAACCTTTATAATTATATACTCCAGCTTCAGTCAAAAGAAACGCCATGGCCCATGTAATACCCATACCCAATGGTACCTAGATGGATATGAATGCATTTATTGTACATTCGTATAGACAAATGGCTCTTGCGGTAGCAAACTAATCAGTATAGACAGCAAAAACCACCACGGCTGGGATAAATTTTCCACTCACCGCATAAATTAAGAATATTCGATGACCCAGAACAGACACTTTCCGAAGGTACTGCAGCATAGAATGGAAATGCGGTCAGTAACATGAGAAACAAAGAATATTCAGATAACTAACCACTCTGACAGCCCCAGCAAGAGATAACAGACTACCACTGGAGGTGAATACAAGTTTCACAATACTAGAAACTATGTTTCAATAGCATCAATTATATAACTCCTACAAACTTACAAGAGAGAAAATAACTACTAACAGTATTTGCACAGCACCAATCTCCAGGCAGGCACCAACTCTTGGAAAACCATAAGTGTAGAAAGAAAGTCCAACTGCAGCAATAGTGGGGGACACAACTACTGGATTAATCAATCTGCAAAAGGTCAAATGTTGTATGAGAAAAAAGTAGAATGAAAGTGTCACGTCTGAATAAGAACCGAAGAAGAATATTTGCAGCACACAGAAGAATTGTGCTAAGATTAAACAATCAAGTAACAATGTGATGGCGCTACATGCAGACTGTCTAAATACATGATGTGATATCACACAGATTTCACGGCATACAATATTACATTCTCAACTTTCTTTTTGTTGCAGTTGCTGCATATATTCATACGACTGCTGCGTCAATGAATCAACTAGATACCTTCCATATAAAGTGTACAGTTTCAGGGCATCGATATACAATAAATAATTGTAGACATCCACATTAAAGATGAGGTTGCAATACAGGGACAAACACACAAGCTAAGACCAGGTTGTTGCAGTATAGTGCATGAATCTCTTACACTTCTGACATCGCAGCAACTAGCAAGTCAATAACTCCAATGGCTTTGTGTGGCATCTTCCTTTTGGCTTGATTTTTAGCTAAATTTTAGGTTTTTTAGGTCATCAGACTTTGGTTTAGCAAACAAGTTTTTGATTAAGGTTCAGATTTGGGCTTAAAATTTGATGCAACTTATGTAGTGCTTCAGGTTTAGACTTTAAATCAGGACTTGGCTCAAATTTTTGAAAATTTTTAGAAGCTTTTATACAGCCAGTCAGAATTCGATTCAAAATTTAGTTATGTAAAAAAAATTCAAGTTTGAACCTTGCTTCAGCCTTTAGAAATAACAGGAACACAAAAATGTTGTAAATCACTGAAGAAAGTAACAAAACTGTGTCAGAAAATAAGGGTTACATTGTGAGTGTCATTGGCGAAACAAATCAAGGTCAGGTCACTCAATCAAAGGCTCAAGTTTGATAATATTCAATAGTTCAACTGTAGGATGGAGCCAAGTTCAAATAATGCAGTCACATTGAAAAATTCATGATTCGGTTTTTCTAATTTGAAAAAGATTTACTATTCAAGATTTGAAATAAAACTCAATTCAAATTTTGTAATCAGGAATCAAATTTTGGAACTGGTTTGTTATGGTCTTTTCTTCTAGCATGTATCTTTTTAAAATTTTAATTGCGCCAATTATTTGCTTTTAGCCCTTCTTTGACTGGTTGTGTTTTAATTTTTAATTTGCCTGATTAGATTAATTTTCTTTCTTTTTTCAATATACATTTTCTTTATTATTCTTTTGGATGGAAAAATTCAATTTCAGGGATTTTTCCTCTCCTAATATATTAAATCATAACTTATTCCTAATGTAATCTTGTAAAATACTCCAACGATCCCCATCAAATATATTTTTCAATCCACAAAATCAAATAAAAATTTTACATACATCTTGAAATCACTCATCAAACCTTTTTCAAAACCATGATACCAAACAAGGTTTTACCATACTCAAGCCCAGTTTTCAAAACAAGGCTCAAAATCAAGCCCAAACAGACATGTTTTCCTTCAGCTTTACTTTCTGTATGCATATTTAAGGTTGAAAGATTCACAAACTTAAGGCACCTACTACAACTTTATCAGTAGCATTGCATTGTCCAAGTTCCAGATACCCAAAGACATGTCTCGATATCCATGTTTACCTACTACAACTGTATCATCATCATATATGTATCGTTGAAGTACCAGATACAAAAACACATGTCTTAATATCCACGCTTTAATTCTAGAACCTCCGAGGAGAAAAAGTGGGACATAATCCTTGATTAAAACTGTTGTGAGATAAGCCAGTAGAATGCATTCTTATGCAACTGAGAAGCCCTTGGATCCCTTTTGTATAGATCATACGCTGAGATAGGAAATGGGACATAAGAGTGGACACAAATCATGTTGCTGAGATAGCCAAATATAATGTAGTCACTGCTCAGGAGTCAGGATGGATGTAATGGTCTGCTCAGGATATTGTATGATTTGCAATTTCCTTATATAAGTCAGTACACTCTAAGCAGTCAAAGATATAACAAGTTGTACCTACGTCCCCCTATAAGTGTCTTACATACTTTATTTAGTGTCCCTTCATTAGTGTCTTACTTCTATTTTTGGCAAAAAAAATTGAATATAAAAAATTAAAATGAAATAATTTTTAGTTCACAAATCATTTTTATGCTATTTCAACGACTTTGAAAAAATTGATTTTTTTTGTGATGAGACAGTTATAGAGGAACAGAGGGAGTATATGATTTTAAATTACAGGAAAATTAGAATGACTGGTCCAAGCAATAATTAAACACTAACTTTATTGAATGATTAGGTGCCCAGTAACAGGGACACATTTTTTATCCACAAGGCAGAAAACTTCAACAATGCTCATGAAGATGTCCAAAGCATTTCCTACCTCAAGAATAATGACATCAGGCCACTGTATCCGAGGAGTGCTTGAAATGCTGAACCAATTATTACAGCCCCTTGTAGCTCTCTCATTATGTGCTTAAAATTCTGCAGCACCAGGATATTCAATCAGTATTAAAGTTACAGATAATGGCCACGAATTCAAGATAGGGTTGAGTACTGAATGGCGGGACAGTGATTGGCAAGGGATGAAAAGAGAAGATTAAAGATATTATTAGGTTGCAATATACAAATCCTTCATCTTATACTTGCAGCTTCCTAAAATATTCAGCCGAATTCTTAGAAGTTAGAAGTTTGTAAGGCACTGCTTTTGACAGTTCAAGGGGCTACAATCATAATTTATTTTGGTATTAGTGGACTCAACAGAACCCACACGAAACCCTTCTACCGAGCTCTTCAATTTTTCAAGCAGCAAATCATAAATTGCTGTGGCCTTGCAAGTATTGGTTTTCTGTTCATAGCTATCACCAACATCAGTAACAATGTCAGATTGGTCTCCAAATAATACAAATTGACCATATCCTATCAAATAACCACGGGTGCTAGATTGTTTATCTCTATGTCCACAAACTCTACTTCCTAGATTTGGGATCACTTCCTCAGCGTATGATTGTCTATACACACTAAAATGCAGAACTTAAATGAATCTATTATTACTATAGGATAACTCAAACAGCAATAGTTGATGGTGAAGATGATTGATATGAACAAACAATTTGGTTAAAATATAGCTAGCAGTAAGGACATGCTTAGACATACATTTTGATTGAGCCCCAAAAACTCAGAGGAGTTTATTATTGCTAAAGCTGGAGCAAGATACACAAATGAAGGCCCCTGGACTAGAGGCAACCTTGATCCAAATGCCAAATGTAACAGTGTAGTCACTCCTGACGTGAAAAGCACAGTAGAGACCACATTTGCTGTATCCTCCTGCAGCCACCAAGTATGAAATATGATACAGTATTGTAGCCATTAGAAACAATGCACAAAATGGTTACGAGTGCTCACATAGTTTCCCCCCATTGCTGGTACAATAACAAGAGGAATGAGTATCAGCGATCCTAACATTGAAAGATAGTGCTGAAACCCGTATAGGCCAATAGGAACTGTCACAAGCAGCAAACAAACAACAATCAGCTCAGTACAGAATATTCCAAGCATTGAGGAATCAAAAGTACAATGATGTAAGCTTATCTCCTCTACAATGTTGATAACAATAACTGCTAATACAGATATACAAAACAGAAACAAGCATAGAAAGCCAATTTTTCAAGCACAAAAACTCATAAAATCATTTTTAAAAGTTGTTATCAACCTACTATCATAACAAGTAGGTATTTCCACCAACCAAAATCAATTTAATATTTCATTTTAAACTCAACACTCACCAAGACCAGGTGAATCTCTAAGCTCATACTTCATATGAGAATGCCTCGAAATAAAGCCGCCATCGTCCACCACTGACTGCGGTAGCGCATCCACCACCATCTCCTCATTTCTTTGCCGGCTAATCGCGGCACCAGCCACTTCCCCACTCTGGGGCGCCTGCCCGTTGGGCCTGGGACCCTTCACAGTAGGTGCTGCCGGCGCGCCACCACCGTCCGAATCCCTCCGCTTCCTCACAGGTTTATCCTTCTTCTTTTCCTGACCCGGTCTTTCAGGCACCGGAGAAAGCACCTCACCATTTGATGCCGGGCCAGGTCTGGCCCGGCCCATTTCGAGATCGGCGGTAGAATCGGGCTCTCTAGGTTTAGGTGGTGGTGGAGGCGGTGGTGGCGGGATAGAAATGGGCCCGGAATCGGTGGCATTGGTCTCGCCGGAGAATTTAGGGCGGAAACCGGTCCTTTTTGCCCAGGAAGAAGGCGGCATTGGTGCCGCGGGTTCCGGAGCCGGCGGCCATGGACCGGGTCTGGGTCGCTTACTCGGGTCGGAGCTCGCCATTGCCCTAACAATGCATAATTAGTCCAAAAAAGAACAACCGAAATGCACACTCCAACTGAAAGCCCAGGACTAGAATTGCAGATCTACTATAAAATGCTGAACAGGCAAGAGCGGCGAGTGCTTGAGAAGTAAGGAGAGCTCCAAACACTTGCACTCTGTGAGTGTGTTTAAAATTGAACTGAGCTGTAGGATGGGGTGGGGTGGGGGCCCCTGAGACTGAGGGAGAGAGAATGTGAGAGAGTGTGTATTTTTGTGTAAGCCTGCTTTGCTTGCTGTAATGAGAGCAACAGTGAGCCAGTGGAAAACGTAACCGCGTAGACGCAGCTACAGCTTCACTCTTACGCTCAGATTGTGGATGGCGTCACCATTTCCAAACTGAATATTCTGGTTTTATGTTTGTTTCCTGGCTAGATATAATATCCGGCCATTATTATAATTGAAAATAAAATTATAGCATAATTTATATTCAGATAAGGCAAAGTCTTGGGAATGGAAAGACGGGGTTTAATTGAAATAATAAAAGGTAAAAGGTCTTAGTTGCAATATTAAAATTTTATTGTAAAACGTGTAGTAGTCATAAAGTTTATAACCCGATTCATGTAACCCGAAAATTTTATTTTGATTTCTTCTAATTTACACTTTAAATCTTTCAAGAGACGGACTCTTTAGATAAAATGCATTTATACCTCGAGTTCTTTGTTTAGTGAACATATATTCCTAATTTTTTTTAAAATGTACATATACTCCTCCTAGATTTTCAAAAATGTACATATAACCCTCCCAATATTTTGAAAATGTACACATACCCCTATTGGTGGAGATTGGCATTTGAAAAAACGAGGAGTATATATGCACAAACAAGAAACTGGGGTATATGTGCACTTTCAAAAAATTGAGTGGTATATGTGCACTAAACAAGGAATTGGAGGACATGAATGCACTTTATTCTTTATATTTTAATAAATAATTAATTTTGTTATAAATATATTTGAATTACACACGATACAATATTTAAAATAAAATAATATGTTTATTAATATTTAATATATTTATTTTGAAAAATTAAATGTGGGGTACCATTTGGCCAAGAATTTACTCTTTTAGTAGAGTTACTTCACTAATTATCATCTGTTTCCAAGAAATATATTGGAATTGAAAAGTAGATAATGTCCTGTTAAATTTATTTATTTAAGTTGATTTGTCAATATTCGGGAGTGTTACTTGTCAAAAATTATGAAAGATGATATGGTTAAATGTGAAGATGTCACTTAACTAAGATATTGCTCTTTTAGTACAAGTTATAGATTTTGTACTGCCATTTCTTTTTTTCTTTTTTTTTAAATCATCAAAGATGTGTCTAACCGCTATTGTAATAAATGGAATTGACAACCAACCAAACTAATATATAGGAATATTTAACATATTATAAGGATATTTAAATTACATGTCAATCAGACTGATCGTATGAACTATTACAGATTAATAAAGATTTAATTTTTAAAAATGTAAAAACGCCCTCAGGAATATTAAATCGCTTTCCATGAAAATCATGATCTCTTGCTAGAGATGAGCGTATCACGCATCAATATCACTATGTCAAACATGAAACTTCAACAACTGTAACACCACTTGATCCAAGTGCGATCTATGTTATCTAAAATGTAAACATTTTGAAAAACACATATATGACAAATGGATATTAATGGAAGCTTAAAGATAAAACCAAAAAATTACGAAAACACAATTTGCACAAGCCCAACCGAAGCTTTTGAGGTTGAGCTGAAAACTTTCCTCATCACGAAGGAAAAAGCGAAGAACTCCAAAAGGTTCCTTCTGGCAGAAATCAACATCAGAATTTGTCACAGTAACGTCGGAATACCAGCTAAGAAGGTTTGAAAGGAGTTTAATAATCAAAGGTAGGTGTTTAACAAGGTAAATTTGACAAAATCAAATAGGGAGGAAAACAAGTTATCTTTTTGGCGGTTCAACACACTAGAGAAGGTCAATAAGCCAAATCCTTTGAGAATACCAACTGTTAAAAGATGATAGGCTACATGAGGTGGCAAAACAGGTGTAAATTCAGGCTTTGGACAAAGAAGATCTTGGAAATTGTACTTGCCAAAGAGAATTAGAATTTGGTGGCTCAAGGTAATCATCACAGGGTACACTTGCATCCAACCAACGATTTCATTAGTTGGGTTGATTAAGAACCATAAATGGAGAAACAAGAGGAAGAACAAGCGTCATTCTCTACTCTTGTAAGAAATTTCAGAAAAACAAATATAAGCATATTCAGCAAGGAAAGAGAGCAAATCTGCAGTTACAAAAGAAGAAGGTTCTCAGGAGGCAAACAACAGTATGAATGGAATAATTTCAGATGGAGACACAACTACGACGTTCACAGTTGCATGTTCTAAATTTTCAGAAGAAGGACAGGAGCCAGAAGTTCAATTTATGTTCTTGCAAGATGTTTATTAACATCAATGAATTGGAGGTGAAATTTAAATTTTGCAAGAAGAGATTCAGGGGGCCTTACAGATGGAGAAAAATTGTCATTGGTTACTGGTTGGACGATCGGACTATAGCAGGTGGATGATTGACCAATACTTGTATGATCATTAGGGTTTTGAAGCTAGGGTCTAACATCGGTTCAAAAACTTTTATGTCATCAAGTTGTGTAGTAGACAGACGCGAATGACAGTGCTGTTAACACTCCATTCACCATATTGGGTGGTTTCTTTACAGTGAGACGATGGGAACCAATAATACCGCTCAACAGAGTCAATGTCTAGAAAGTGATGGTAGCAATTCTAATTCACGTTGGGGAAGCAGGGAGGCTAGCTAATCATGTTGAGGAAGTAGTGGAAGTGGATTTACATCAGCTCCCTGCGAGAAACTTGAGGTACTTAAGGGCCAGAGTTTTGGTTCACACAGGTAATCCTTTAATGCCGGGTTTTTTTTGTCAACATGTCAGATGGACACTAGTAATGGGTTGAGTGCCAATATGAGCGAGTTCACAAGTTTTTCAGGAGGTGTGGGCGCATTGGTTGTCCCATGTCCAGATGCCCCATACAGAACAATGTTGCCTTAGTACAGTTCTTGGAAAATAAATTCAGGGAACACAATGAGGAAAGGGGAACAAAAGATACACAACCTTTTAGGATCACAGACCAGTCTATGATCATACTAAAGAGCTCTTTCCAGCCAATATTCGTGTGCAAGGTCACAGACCACACAAAAGAAACACAACCTTTCAGGATAATTTCATGGATTAGCAAAGGGACTTCTTTCGGAACCTGCAGGAACTATACCGGATGGATTTCATTACACCATGATCACGGATGATGAGTTGATCTCAAAAAAATAAAAAAACAATCAAATGATAGACGAAGATCTTATTTTGGAGCAAAATACAGGCGGATGGATGACAGGTAATATAAATATCCTTGAACAACCACCTTTGGAGAATGGGGAGGTGGAGCAGGTGTATGACCATGATTCACAAAATCAGGGAATACCCCATGGATACTTGCATGAAGACAATGTACATGACTCAGACTGGGACTGGGAAGGATGGATTTAACAAGAGTGGGAATGGTTAAGGCTAATGGAGCATCATCAAACAACAAGGGAGATACATGACTCAGGATCAATGTTTCCATAATTGGACTTGATCACTACAGATGTCCAGATACCTAGTCTGAATCAGGATCACGATCACAAGTTGTAGCAAGTTACTAATCAGTCAAAAGAACCTGAGGTAATTCAATTCCAATTCCACAAGTATGTAAGGCAGTAAGTCAAATGGCTAGTCTTCTAGTAACTGTTGTATATGTAGTTAACATAAATAATTGTGACTTAGCACTTGCAAATAGAGTGGTTGAGCCACAAATATGTGATGGTCAGTTGGAGAATTGGCAAGGTTTTGCAATAGCAAAACCACAGCACAGTCAGGGTCTTTGTAACTGTATGGACCCGCCTATCACATATGCACGCCATCCCGAACAATGAGAATCAGTAAATGACAAGGACAAGGGGTTGATCATCATCTTAGATTCCACACAGGAGAAATGTTAGGCCACAGGTGACCAGAGTGGAGAAACTAAGATTGGCACCAAGCATGGGAAATGGTTGAAGGTGAATCAAAACAGAAAGCAGCAAACTAAAAAGCAGAGAAAGATGAAAAAGAAGACGATGACGCACAACGCAGATGAAATGATGCAGTTTTTTAAGGAGAGAGCGTTCAAGTGTCAACAACTGGAGGAAGACAAATGTCCCAATTTTCAGGAACTTACAGAAGCACAACAATCAGAGAATGAAGATCGGAACTGGGATCTAGAAGAGACAATCTTACAGACGCAATCAGAGATAGTGAGATGTAGAAAGGGAAAGGTAAAAGTAGAATCTGATTATCTGAGGGATGAAACTCAGTTAGGGGATTCAGTTTCACAATAGAAACATAAGAGACATGATCACATGGAGAAGATAGATCTTCAGACAGAGTCTATAAACACTTTTATGTTGGCAAAATGGAACCAGGAGACAGTACCAATCAAGAAGAGGAAGGTAGCATATCAAGTACTCATCACAATACTGGTAGCAGTTCAAGGTCAGGTTCAGGAAGAAAATATCACAAGGGGGCTCATGCCTGGTTGTCCCAGAACAGCCAGCCCAAGCGCCATGATGATACTTATGTGGAACTGAAGGGGTATGAATAATACCCCTACAAGGAACTGGCTTAGCAAATCTTGAAAAACACAACCCTCGGGTGCTTTGTTTAGTGGAGACAAAAATCATCAAGGTTCAGGAAGGGTTGGCATGTTATAGCAATTAGCTCAGCAGAGGGAATATCTATATTATGGATTAGTAGTATTAATCTGGAAGTAGTAGTTAGTAGTAGCAACTCTATTTTGACTAAGTGTACTGGTAGGGATATTCTCACTTGGTTCCTAAGTTTTGTATATAGCCATTCTAAAATTGTTAGAAGGGTTGGTGTTTGGCACTATATCAATGAAAATTTGCTAGTTAGCCAGTACCCTCTTGCTTTGATAGGTGACTTTAATCAAGTTTTGTCTAAGGATGATAAGAAATGGAATATTCCTTTTCAGTCCACTCCTAGCTTGGGTAGACTCCAAAACATGTTATAGGACCATAACCTAAGTGAACTTAGACACAAAGTACTACGGTTCATATGGAAAAACAACAGGAAAAGACAAGATCTCATTCACCAAATATTAGATAGAGTTTTTGTCAATCCAGCTTGGAATCAAATGTTAGCTCAATCCTATATCTGCAATCTGCCAATAATTCAGTCAGGTCATGGTCCATGTCTGTTACATTTACAAGGGACAAGTCACAGGCCATAGCCACATATTAGATATGAGACATTCTGGGTTAACAGTAAAGAAACGGGCCAAGGTGTACATAAGATTTGGACTGTGGAGGACATAAGAGGAGATTCTATGCAATGGATAGTATCATAGTCATTAGAAATTACCTTGAGGCATCTAAAGAATTGGAGTGACCAATCCTATGGAAACCTATATTAAAGGATACAAGATAAATCCAAACAACTGGAACAAATGAAAAGGAAGGGTGATGTCAGAATGTAAATGTAGGTACAGAACCTGAGGCAAGAGATTGAACAGTTGTTACAATGATGGTCAGACTGCTGGCAACAGAGATCTAGAGTACAATGGGGGTAATTCAGAGATCAAAACACAACTTTTTCCATCAATGGGCAACAAAGAGACATGCAATCAACCAAATAACACAACTCAAGAGAGCAGATGTGGGAGGCCATCGCCGTGCCTCTCAAAGATAGTATTTATAAGCCCTAATTGCGGCTAACTACTAGAAAGTAGATAGTATGGCAAGTC
>JAUOBV010000007.1:7238924-7249323 GCA_032360425.1 Rubia occidens
ATCAGACACTGAATATGATGCCATCATCTGAGTTTTTTTAAAACACAAAGCATTACCATTAATAAATGTGAAACAATTTATCCAGAAAATCACCACTCGGTAGTATAAACAGACTAGTAAAAGACAACGCCAAACAATTGTCCATTTGAGCAAACAAATCTGTATCCATCGTATATCAGTAAAATTGAAATACAAAATTGCTACACTCACATACTAAAATGTCATATTTCAGATTAACAACCCACGACTTTGAAAAAACACATGCAGCAGCTAACCTATAAGTTGTTCACCCTATCATATAGTATACTCTTTTCTTATTTTGGAATGTCCTGCAAAAGTTATTTACTTGAACTATTGCATTCTACCGAGGGTTGGGTTTTCATGATTATTCAATTTGTAAAAAGTAAATGAATTAAATTCGATACTCAAGCACTCATACCTGGGGCTTCTCCTTTGCAAAGAGCACCATATCCTCAGGATTGACCTCCAATGGATCATAACCCAATTTGGCCTTTGTAACAGCCTGGCTTATTGGAACCATATTAGTACTGTACGTATCTTTTAAATAATAATTTAAATCAAACAGAAAAAGACAACAAGAACCAAAAAATAAAGCAGTTTGACCCGATTGGTGTGGGCAACGAGTGAAACAAAAAATAATTTGCAACAGCTAGAATGATGGCCTTGACCAAAAACACAAACACTGAGAAAATAGATCGCTCAGAAAAAGTTATATACTGGAAAAAACTCAAGAGAGAATACAAATGATATTGCGATTGATGTCACTCTCTGCATAATTTTGAAATTTTTAAAAGGCATGTACTGCTACATGGATGTATAAACTTAAAGATAGCTTAACTATTGGTGATAATTTATGGAAGACTAACATATGCTATCAAGCAATCATCGGGTGCATGTAAGTGCAGGTGCTGAGTGTGCATTAATGATTAATCATATTCTAAGAGATGTGATTTATTTCCTAGTTCAAGAGTAAGTTGGGGAAAGAAACCCAAGTACTTTTTAACCAACAATGCAAATCAAGGTAAGTCATCGGTGAAACTTTTTCTGGGGTCAGATTTTATTGACTAATTGGATTGTAAAACAGATAGGGAAAGAAAAAACAAAAAACCATTCAGAATGGTGACCTACTGCAAAACGAGAGAACAATGAAATAATCTGCACCTTTAGGCCTTGGCTTCCTTGGGGAAGATAGCTATCACGTTTGACCCACGCAAAGCAATCCAAATGACAAGCAAATTTAGAACGACATTCGCCTTGATTCTTGTCACACTGGAATCCAAGCTCCTGCAACTCAATGGAATGGTAGAATGACAAGATGTAACAAATTAAAATTTTATGAACTCATATACTTAACTAACACAGCATCTAAATCTACCAATACAACATCCCTATCTGACGAGAAGGGAAAAAAGTGCTGGTAGCCATCATAATGCTCATAATTAAAAAGTTGCCCCACACAAACTGATCCTAAAAAACGTCAATATTATAAGATAGTAATTGCTCATACTTCCAGAAAATGTTGAGAGCCATATAATGCAAGTATCATATCTTTGTCTAAGCGAAAAATTCAGAGAGTAACACCATTAATTTATTTATTTTTGAAGGCAGGATAAGCCTAAAAAGACAATGTAGCACAAAAATATAGCCATGTCTAGAGTAGGCTCAGTATATGAGTGTGTAGAGTTTTAGCTCAACAACTCAAAGATCAATGTAGTGCTTCCAGAAACCATTGTGAAACTATGATATTCGGGGATTTTAGATTGAAAAGCAAAACAATGTGTCTCTCACGATATCTCCTGTCTAAATTATTTTATGCTCACTTCTAGAGAAAGTGTCTCGGTCTCTCGTCTTGGAAAAGGCATAATATTGACATCCACAATTTAGAAAAGGACCACGGATGCAAAACGATTAACGACTAATGAAAGGCTACAACTGTATCAAATACATACATCATTCATTTGAAGACCATATTGAGCAGCTCTACGTTCTAAGAATGGCCAGTCAAAAAAATCACCATTGTAGGTGACATAGATTCCAGGCTTTACTTCTCTCATATGTGCAAACCACTGTCTGATAAGCTCTTCCTATAAAGAGAAATAAAATTTCTAGAAACCATAGTTGTTAAGGAGAGATTTCTTTAAGCGGCGAAACTTAGACCAGTACCTCATTTTTCACATTAAAAACTTTAAAGTAACCTTCAAACTCCGGTTTTGGAGTATACTCTAAATCCTCTATATCTTCTCCAACACACTGCAAATTTATGAGAAACCATACAGTCAAGTTCAACGAGACATTCAAATTCAGAAGGGCAATCTTAACAAAAAAATTGAAAAACTCATTAGATGTTAAGGAAATAGCAGATATAGGCAAACGAGTAAAAATGCCGTACAACCAAAAGATTAAGTTAAATCAAAAATTAAGACGCGTTTGCTTCTTCAAAAATATAAGCACCTCTCTATTAATAATGAGATAGCCTTGTCCATCAACCATGTAAGAGATCATCATTATCAAATCATATTCAGCATCTGGAAATTTCAATGGGAGCTTTGTAGTCTCGATATCAAATGCACAAACATGAACCTCAGCGCGTTGCAAGAGATCTGTCCTCCTTCTCAGGTCTAATCCTGAACTTGAAACAGTAACATCGTACCACTGCCCACTTCTCACATCTAAATAACACAACATAGAGAGGAATTGTGATGATTCATAAGTACCTATAATTATGCAAATCAAACGACTCAGTGTGATGAAAATTAGAAAAAGTAATCACCATTGTCAATGGCAAAGCGAACATGATAAGGGACATCATATTCTCGGAGATCTGTGATACACTCTATGAAATCTTGAGGCCTTTGATTACTGCATCTCGCACAGACAAAACGATTACTCCATTTCACTATGGTATGATGGAGAACCATTGAAAAGGCTAGTAAATTCAATACAGTACTACAGTTAAAAAATATACTCAACTTCCACAGAACAGAGAACAAACAAATTTATAATTGACAAAGGAAAATGAAGAATAAGAGATGACATGAACTATCAGGATGATATTAAACAAGCACCCCTTCACCTTTTTCCTGACAAGATATACTCATATGCCTCTGAAGCATCAAATTTGGCTTTGTTTCTTTCAACGATATGCATTAGGTCATTCTTGACATTCATCAATTGTTGAACAGTATCAAAAGATATCTTCAGGTATCGTTTGTGTAAGCCAGAGAGGTGATTTTTCTGTAAATTCAAACAAACAAGTATATGAGCTAGAGTGAAGCAAGAGGAACTAGTAGTTGACAATGAGGAACAGTTTCAATGCCAAAGTTCTGTGGAGTATGTGAGTTCTATTGCATTACAAGAAAGAGCATCACTAGAGGTAAGATGCAGGGAGCAAGATTTAAGTCCTGTATTTCCATATCAAGTCTCTTCGAAAAAACTTCTTCTGAATTAGATAAGCACGAGATCATATATTTCCATCAGACAAACAAAAATTCTTCAGAAATATGAAACTATTAACCAAAAATAGATGCTTGATCGCATTGCTAAGAATCTTTTCAAAAGCTCAACAAACAGGCTACAATGATTTACACCACTGTTCAAGGCTGTAAATTGCTATTTATTAAACATGATCAGCACTATGAATTCAATAGCACTATGAATTCAAGAATAAAAATACTCACTAGATCAAGGTCTTCTTTCTCTACAATGTCAACGTCGGTAATTTGACCTTCATATCGCCTTCGTAGATAGGCCTCTACATCCATTTCCATTTTGTCCTATTACCACAGCACACAAAAACCAAAAGCAAATAAGAACTGTGAAATTTTACTAGCACTGATTTTGCCAAAAGTCATTGAGTACCTTAGTGGCTGCGTAGAAATATGGCCGAAACCTATACTTAGCCTTAAAAGTTGAACCATCCTGACATCATACAAAAAAACAAACAAATCCAATTCATAAAAACTTTCATAAATTAACAAATGTTAACTCGACAGCCATATATTTTTTCTCTACCTGGCAAACAAAATAAAGGTCGACGCAGCTGTACACTTTTTGAGTGTCCTGATCCTCCCAGGAAGACTGAAACCAAGGAAGAATAATTACATAATTAAATTAGGTTGAATAAGGAAGCATAACAATAATTTAATACTCTAATGAGGGCCATACCGATGCGAACGTCAGTAGCCAACCGAGGCGTTTATCGCCCTCGGTGAAGAGATCAAAGCCGAGTTTTGACTCGAGTTGCTCCTCTGCGTTGAGGAAGAGCTTCTGCTTCTTCGAAATCCTCGTGTCCCGACGATCTCGCCGTCGATTATCACTGCCGTTCATTTCACACGATTTTTCTCCAGAACCCTATTGAAAGTGAAACTGAATCTGAGAACGGAGGTTGTTGGGATGTTAGGAACCCTTGTGCACTTCCAGTGTGTGACTAAGAAATGAAAGAGGCGGGACAGCGAAGCGATGGTTTTCCCGCCTTTGGGTTTTGAGGGTAGGGGGAAGAGGGGATGATTAATAGTCCATATTGCCCCTCTGTTATCGGCAGCTTTAATTTAAGTAAGAATGACAGGGGGTTCAAATTGCAATTCATAGAAATTTTTGTTGGAGTTGGGGTCAAATTAATATTAGAGGAAAGTGTTAAAATAATTATATTTTTAAATTGAAAGTGTCAAAATAACCCTACATAATGGAAAAGTGTCAAAATAACACTAATTTATTAATACATGTGTCAATCTAACTCTTGATGCTATTGAATTCGATTGTCAAAGGGAATGTTTGTCGAGAATCAAGATAATGACTATGTTGCCCCTGGATTAAAATAAGAAAAAGTGAAAATGGAAAGATAAAAATGCCCTTCTTCCTTCTTCTTCCTTCTTCTTCTCACCACCTCCCGCTTCTTCTCAATGAGGGTGTATAGACAATTATGATTTTTGTTCCAATGTATGATTCATCGGTCATCTCATACAATGTATGATATTAGCATCGGCGATTTCGTCGGTTATCTCATCGCTGCAGCCAAGCATCATCTCCAACGAAACCTCCAACATCATCTTCAGTCGCACCATCTATGGATAATTCAATCACCCACGTTAAGAACTTTCAACAACAATATCATTCACAAAGAACGCAATTCAATAAAATAAACTCAGTTTGAAGTGAAGAAGTAAAATACAGCTGAAATCCTGTTTTTATCAAATTGAAATCAATTTGTTTCGATCAGATGTGGAACTCACCCTCCCTTCTCCTCTAGGCGTGACTGACCTTGCCGAAGTGACAGAGTTTAGCGAAAAAGGCAAAACTGTACCAGCTAAGATTCAAAGCCACAGACCTTCATTGGAAAAGAATTGATGGATGGATCATAGATGAAAGGATTTCTTCGGCTGTGAGATGTTTGGGAAGAAATTGGATTGAAGGGTTGGGAAGAAACTGTTTCAGCGTGATGTTCGGGAAGAAAGAGTTTTGGATCGAGAGAAGGACTATTGAGGATCAAAGATAGAGATCTGTAATTCTGCTCCGATTCATACGACTATGTTACCTAAAGCGTAGATAATGGCAAGACCGGAGTCGTCCACAGAGATGTTAGATATCTAAGAATTAACTAAACACAGCCGAGATCGAGTTGTCAATCCGATCACGCGTGAGGAATAATCAGTGTTGGTAAAACAAACTTTGGGGGAGGGGTTACTAAAAACTACTAGCATGCAGGTCAACATAGAATAAACTATATAAACTAGTACTTTAGGAGTATTTTCATAACATGATCAATGTTGTTTCGATCTCGATTCCATCACATACAAGAACTGCAAACCTATTCTAGTGTTTATGATACGCGGTGTAGTCGATGGTCAATACTTCCCATACCTGTCATGTAGGGTGCGCATGTAATCTTCCATTTGCACCGGCTCCGTAATTAGGGAAGTGCAACAATGGCTTTGCTTGCTGTGCAGATCTGAATCTCCCCGGTGCTATTATATCCTGAGCACTACACTATAAATGCTTCTCCCTGGGCTTAAAAAGGCAAAGGGGGTGAGGCACCTTATCGATGACTCTAGGGTTGCAAAGCTAACCCTAGTTTGCTACTCTAACTATCTATATATGTAACCCTTCATACCAACTCGCCGCCTAACTAGTGTATGGTCAATCATAACGTTGACTCGGCAATCTACATGCACACACCCACATGGTTCCCGTACTATCGTTACCCCAAGAACATCTAGGTTTTCCTCTCTAGGGGGCATCAATAATTGCACCAACATGAAAGTAGACTACGGTGTGTGCCAATCTTAGTGTAACAAACATGCAATTAATAAGAATGTGAAGAACAACCAACATAATAATTGCGAACACATAGAAACATGTATATCTAAGGAATCTCAAAAAAAAAATCAATTCATGAATCCAAACACAATCCCTCAGTAAATAAACTACTTCCTAAACATTGAACCCAAGTATTTCATTGGATTCAATGTCTTTGGGCAGAAGGAAAAATAAAGAGAATAAGAGAAAAGATCCTAGATATCCTTCTGTAGATTTGCATTATAAAAGATGTTATTTACTTGTTTCGCACTAGCAAATTTGGAAAGTGAGTTTGCCACTCCATTAGCTTCTCTGAAAATATGATCAATGGTGTATTCAATCTGGTTTAGATGCTGCCAAATTAGCCTCAAATATTGTAAACACTTCCATGGGATCTTGTATTGTTTCTTCACCATTTTGATAAGGATTTTTTAGTCACTTTCAATCTCCAACCGATGGATTTGATGTTGGCTTGCTAATTGTAAACAATGTAAGAGAGCTGAAATTTCTGCTTACAAGTTATAGTCAGATATGATAGTCTTTGCTGAATCAACAATTACTTTACCTGTGTGATCTCTGATGATACACCACACACCTGAGATGCCATTTTTCAGACAAGAACCATCAGTATTAAGCTTAGAGTGTGATGGCAAAGTCCATTTAATGATTCAGATTGGCTTTTTAATTGTTTCTCTCTAATATAGAAGCTTTGGATAAGTATTAGATAGATCCCATTTGAAATTCAGTCAAAAACCAAGCTGGATGTTATTTATCTCATGCAAGATCTTTCTAATTTTCAATCGTGTGCATGGTTTAGTCTCCTCAAAGTTATATATGCATCTAGCACAACATAAAAACCAGGTAACTACACAGGGAATTATTCTTATAAGCTTGGAAAATGTTGCATTATGAGTTGAGAAATTCCATTAAAAGTAGAATTTGTCCCACAGAAACTCGAATTCATGTAAATTTAGTCTAATAACTCTTTAAATAATGTTCCATATATGTTGAACCTATGAACATTGATTAAAGCTACGTTGCATGGACTCTGAATCATTAAAACGGAAACAACATCTAGAAGGCAGGTTAAATTGATAGTCTTCTAGAACATCTGGAAGGGTAATTAATCTGTTAAGAAATTTCCAATTCATGTAGCTTATTTTTCGTGGGATTAAATTAGACTATAAGTTCTTGAATGATGGAATTTTCATTTTTCTTGGTATACTTAACTCATTAACATATTTTAAAGTAAACTTACCATTTTGTGTTAATTTCCAGGTCAGTTTATCTTCATATTCAGGAAAAATTATATCTTCCATATTCAGAACATTGACGATATGATTTGGTAAGTAAGAACTGAATTGGTTCATATAAAAAGACTTGTTTGATATGAAATCAGAAACAGATATATCTGGATGTGGTAAGTCTGTTGTGTTTAATATTTGATCTATTAAAGGACCAATATCAGTCCAACTTGCAAGCCAGAAGAAACAGAACCTCTGCCTATTTAAATTTGAGTGTTATCTAGAGCAATCTGTTTAACCTCTTTTTATCCTCTGCCATGTTTTTGATTTTTTATGTGTACCAGTCATAGACCACATAGTTTGGGCACAGAGAGATTTACCTTGTTGAAACTTCCACCATAGCTTAATTGAGAAACTTTTAGTTAATATGTTTAAATTTTGGATCCTAAACCATTCTCCTCAACCGGATAACAAAGTTTGGATTATGATCTCCATGTTTTTTTCTTCTAAGTACTATCTGAGTTAGATTTTGAGCTCCAAAAGAATTTGGCTAGAGTTTTATGGATTTGATTAATAGTATTTGGTTGGTTTCAGTACTGTTATTAAATGGATGGCCATTGTAGCCAATACATGTTTTATTAGTACTAATGTTATTTATTATTAAAAAACTATACACCTTACCATAGTAGAATTGTTGTCTCATCACACTTCCTTAAGTATACACCAATCATGAGAACATTCGATCATTGTGAGTTTCAACCCAGGAATGACGTCAGTACCTAGCCACTGGATTTCGGCTCAAACATCATCAACCACCTAGCAAAGAAAAGTGATCACGACATTGCTTGATTTCCCTAGTGATTTATTTACTCTTCCCTCAAAGAAAGATACGAGCAAAATGTATATGTAACCCTCAATTTTATTGAAAATCTCACTTAAACTGAGTTTTTAAAAGTGTCAATTGAATTCTGAACTCACCAGAACTGACCCTTAAATATCATTCAATGGTCACACTAATTTACCTTTCTAAAATATGTGATTGTTATGACACGATATATATCTTGTGGCGCTTTTTAAGGTTTAGACTGTTATTCGATGATGGTCAGATTAGTTTAAATTTATTCGAATTTAGGCTTAACAAATGCATATGTGAAGGTGTCTTCAACAACTGAGTATCTTTTTAAATCCTATCAAGCAACACTATTTTTTAAATTTAAATATTGTACTTTTGAATTAAATACTCCCTTCATCCCAGAATAAATGACACTTTTTTTGTCAATTTTCTCAGACCATGTTTGACCATAACTTTCAATTAGTATATACACTCTAATATCATCATGCGAGATATTGTTAGGCTCCTATATTTACGTAGTTTCTAAATATCAAATTTTAATGTATCATTAATATCCGCAATTAAAGTTATTAATGGTCAAACATGGTTTGAGATAGTTGACCAAAAAGGGCACCATTTATTCTGGGACAGAGGGAGTAGTATTATATTTTCAACTTAAAATTATTACTTTTTATATAAATATTTTATATTTCATTAAACTTGGCTTATAATTTACAATATTTAAATAAAAAATACAGTATTATAATTGCAAAAAATAAAAAAGATTATTTGACAAGTTTAGGAAATGTTGCATCAATACGGTTAAGCTTTATTTTATTTTATTTTGACCCAGTAATTTTGTTTAGTTATAATTAAATTTAAAATTAAACATTTAGAAAACTCGAAGTGAAAATGGCAGTTTTGACAAAATCGCCCAGAGTCGATGGTCCAGGTTATAATTGAGAGCTGCTAAATCCACGCCGCTCTGCGCATCCAGTTTTCATTGTCAGAGATACAAAGGTTTCTAATTCTAAGACGGTCATCCGACCCATTAAAAGCTACACAAAATATCTCCTAGAGTAATTACCCACTAAACTGGAAAACAAAAACAAAAAACACCCACTTCAATACGAGTCCACACTAAAAGTAATATCCATGAGGCATAACGTGCATTCCAGTAACCCTATCCTGGACCTTGTCTATGATGCGATGCCGTCCGTCTCTACTATACAACACCAGCAACGAAAGAAATGACAGTAACTTCAGAAGCTACCTCGAAGTCCCGAGCACTGTTGTTTTCGTATTAAGGGGCGAGCGAATCATCAGGACATAAGTGAGTGGCTGGCAAAAGAGCGGTGATCGGTCAAAGTAATGTGACTTCCGGAACCCCTTGTGAAGATGGATCTGATTTTTCAAGCACTGGTGCATTAAGGATGACTTGATCTGTGGATGCTGTTAATGGCTCTGATTGATCTGATGGTTGCGGGTCCACGTCCATCTGGTCCCTTGCTTCACAGACGGAATCCTTTTGATCCTTCATTTGCATTGCACAGCCATTTTGCTCAACTGCAGCAGGCAGCGAAGGGCGAATTTCATCCACTACTAGCAGGGATGTTGCAGCTGAAGGAGTAGATTTTGTTCCTTCACTCGTATGTATGTCACGGTTCATGCAATCTTCTGCTGCCTGGAAAGTCGGTGGTCTGGGGTTTTTCTCTTCTATGTTCATTTCACCTATCTCGTATTCGGATAGAAGATCCATGAACTCATTGAGCAAACGTTGAACTTTTCTATTCGTTGCCATGGCAGGAAGAATATCATCCTTAAGAAGCTTGTGTTTTTCCATCCCCTGTACCAACCAGACAACATGCAGGTTAAGCTATTGACCAAGTAAAACTGAATGAGAGAACAAAAGAAAACATTCAAAGAAAATGAATTGACAAATATTGCCATCTTTACACACACATAGAACCGTATGTAGTTACTGAAGAAATTTTTGAAGATTATACTCACT
>JAUOBV010000007.1:7303866-7315911 GCA_032360425.1 Rubia occidens
GCTTTGGAACCATAACTGTGTTGGCGAGCCACTCCGAATAGAATGCCTCTTAGATAACCTCTGCTTTAAGAATTTTCTCCATCTCCACCTTTATCGCCCAGCTCTCTGAGGGGCAAACATTCTCCTTTTCCGCTTAATAAACTTCATTGAGGGTTCGATGTTTAGTTTGTGGACAGCTAACCATGCCAGTACTCCCTTAAAGTCGGATGTATCCCAGGAGAACCCATCTTAGTTTTTATCGAGTAGAGCCATCAACTCCTTCAGCTCTCAAAGTTTCAAATTGGGAGCTGCTCAGTGTTAGTCGGTCCAACTTCTCCATGTTTCGATGCTACATCCTTCACTCTTCTCGCCCCTGTCACTGCTGCCAGTTACGATTCCTTGCCACCACTGGGTCACCTCAAACGGACGCTACTCCATTATTCGTTGGGAACTTCATCATCAAGTGGTACGGCAACTACACCGCCTGAGATTGGTACATCCAGGGTCTTCCCAAGATCCCATTATAAGGTGAATGAGCATCGATAACTGGGAAGCTATAGTATATCATTACCCCATTGTCTTCATTTGCAAACCTAACTGGCAATGGGATTTCTCCTAAAGGGTATACCATTTTTCCAGTGAACCTTGAAAAAGGTGAGGTGGATTTCCTCAGATTACCACGGCTGATATCGAGCTGATCAAAGCAACTTACAAACATGATCTCAACTCCACTCTCATCATCAATGAATACTCTCTCAACCAGCGAAGTTCCAATCATTGCAGAAATCACCATGGGGTCTACTTGAGGAGTTTTGTTAGGAACGGCATCTGCTTCTGAGATCGTAATTGTTTCGTCAGGCCAGAACCTCTTGTGAACAGGTTCTCCTGCTGGAACACACCTAAGTCAGCCTTCGTCACTGTATTAGAAGATCTTTCCCCAACGATCCCATTGATAACGTTGATCACCCTATGAACGGCAGGATTTTGTTCGTTCCTATTCTGATTCTCTACGGGTTGATTTTGTTATGTCTCCTCTCGGCGCTCCTTCCTATGCCTCTCACTCTAAGAACTATGATCTGCAATATTTTCAGCATTAAAATTTCTCCTAGGACTTTTCCATTTTCCACGTTCATTTCTCTGCCTCGAGGGATCCTCTTAAAACGGCTGACTGAAGTGCTCCTTGAGAAGGCCCTATCTTCCGCACCGTTCGATCTCCATTTTAAGGTGTTCACATTCATTCGTATGATGACCATCGTCTCTGTGATGATCACAAAATCTTCTCGTGGCTCTTCTTGCAGCAACAACTCCATTCATTCCCTTCATTGAGGGCGATCGATAAGCCCATTGGTGAATACTACAAATCTCTGTTGGGGAATGTTCCATGGACATGTACTTTTCAAACCTCAATCTCTCCATCAACTTCTTTCCTTGGGGATCGTTGGACTTCACATGTTTGGTCATCATCCCTTCTTTATTCTTTTGAGTCGCCTCCTCGACCTTCGAATGCTGCCCCATTGCTTCCTAAAGCTGCTGGATCGTCTTAGGGGGTCTTCGCCGTTAACTTCTTAAACAACTCCCAAGTCCTTCATTCTTATTAAATACCCATGGATCACCTCATTCTCTATTCCTTTGACTACCCCCAGACTCTCATCAACATATCTGTGATAAAACGTCACAATAGACTCCTCTATCTCTACTTCGTCTGATACAACTCCATTAGTGTCTTTGTGAATTTATTTTTCTTGCAAAACTGACTCAAAAATACCCCACTAAAATCTTGATAAGACTGCAATGGGCCTCTGGGAAGCTTGTTAAACCACTTCTGAGCCTTCCCCCGAAGATAGATTCCTACAAGCTTACAAGTCAACTTTTCATTGGAGTCCCGATAATTCATCAAACTATGAAAATTTTGGATAAATTCACGTGAATCCGTATCTCCCGCATAAGTTGGAAGCTCCTCCAACGGCTTTGTATTGATCGTTCAACGAACCGCTGTTATCACCGGGCCAAAAGGGGAACAGTGCAGTCTGTCCTGCTGGCCTTATTAATCTGTCCAACTCCCTTCCTAGGGCATCTCCGATTTCTCCAGATGGAAGGTCTCTACTCTGGTTCGGACATCAATGAAGACCCTCATAGGGGAAAGCATACACGGGGTTGCGAGATCATGTGCCATACACGTGGGGAATAGATCCATGTCCATAGTAATCATAAACCCTTTACCAGATGTTGCAGGATTCGACTGAACTTGAATCCCCAATGATGACACCCCTCTTTGACCCTATTCGATGCCATGAAAAGGGAACGCGGGCATCGAAACAGACATTGGGAAGCTCACCTGCATATGTTCAGGGAACAAAGGTTGTGGTCTTGGTTGTGCAGTCTTGCATATCCCAAATACGGAACCTCGAACATGTGGCTCCCAAGGGGTAAAACTCTAACTTGTTGTGTCTCCTAAGTCATCGAGGGTACCATAGTCATCGATGATCCAGGATCCACCGATGGGGGATGATTTGGTATCTTGCTTTGCTACCATCAACATTTGTGTGATCTGATCAAAGCTCTGTTGTGATCCTACACCAGCTCCATCTCCCAAGCTCTGATTCTCTCGAATCCTCCGTTCACAAGCCTCGATATGTAAGTCACCAGAACACTCGATGAAATGTCTATCCATACCTCACGATCCAAACAATTGCACCACGGTGCCGATTCCCAACCCGGGTTCTATAGTGACCTCCGTATATCCAGCTGGCAATCCTTCAACAACATGAATCACCAAGCTGGGACCCGTTGATGCTTCAACCAAATTCATCCCTGCACTCCGTGCTGCAGGAATAACAACCATTCTCTTTCTCCGCCTGTAACAAGATATAACTTCGTCACCTGCGCCTGTCCCCTTGATTCTCAACCTCTTGCTCCTTCGAGTAGGAGCTGTAAAAGCGGCATACACCAAGGGATCTATATCTGAGTTAATCGGTCTCACTGGGAGTGCCAATTGATGCATCTGCGAACCGATCCAAGCCCACTTTCGATCCCTCAATCCGGATCTGCAACCTACGAGGGAAAACAAGCCCCGAAGTGTTTCGAGGGGAAACTCTCTGATGTCAAAATCAGTCTAGCCCTCCAAGCCAAGCCAATGAATAATAAAAGTAGTGAATAGAGAGTGCCTAAAATAGATGACATACCTTTGTATTTATACTATCCAAACTCTAATAGTGATTCTCCATGACCTAATCCATTCCCATATTTAGTAAGGAGGCCCAACGATGACTCTTATTGGCAAGTTGGGCATTCGCAATCCACATGCTCCAACTTGAGAAGGAGTGTTAAGGAGATATTTGTTATAGTTTATGTGTATCTTGTACCCTAAATATAATCATTTTTTCATTTGTGCTTATGTACATGGTACCTTTATATAGCACCCTTGTGTCATTAATGAAATCACACATTCATATTTTACACTTATGCATAATAACGGCAAATAAAAATTTGATATTTAAAAACTACTTATTACGACGAATTGATCAGTATGATATATGATAATATTTTTATTCATATATCTTTTTAAATATATCGTCAAACTTTAATGGAGAATATTGTGAAAAAAGTAAGAGTGCAAATTCAGATGGGACGGAGAGAGTATTTTTTTTTACTTGAGTTCTGAAGAAAAGCATATCAGTTTCTTGTCTTGTTGGTTGAATCGATACCATATAATCACAAAGTATTCCATTAATCCCGATAAATATTTTTTTTTTAATCTTTCGTGTAGATACGGCAAAACAAATCCAAACCAGAATAGTCAGAACTGAAATACCGAATCGAACTCGAATAGTGAGACCAAATTATGATCCAAAGTCACACCTATTAAACTGAAACCAAATCGAAAGTGTCAGACCCGATTGCATTGTCAGACCCGATTGTATTGAAACTAAACTATAAGTGGCGACTCGCATAGGATCTGAACATGCACAAAATTCATATCTGAATGAAACCAACTCCAATCTGAGGACCTGCACCAGAAAATTACCCTGTACCAAAATAGACCTGAAAAGAGACCAAAAGCAATTTTAACAAGAACTAAAAGAAACCCAAATATAATTGAACAATGTTTTTATAATCCTTATTGTTCAAAATTGTGAAATGTATCTGATCAATATCATCGCACACATAAATGATCAAAGTCAATTAGGAAATAGTTAAGGGTGTACTTATAAGTGTTTCCTGTAATCTAAGCATTTATTTTGTATTTGGTAAACAATAATTATTTTGGAAGCAGAAAATACATTTGGAGCAAAATAAATCAACTTTACATGTCAAGTCTTTTGTAAAATGATAAAAGTCGAGAAAAAAGGATGATCAGTGTTTAAGAGAATGTATACTGTTAAAATAGATATGAAAGACAGTCGTAGTTACACTACCAAGAGGCAGGATAAACATTTGCAGACAGCTAGCAATTATATCTTTCACATTAGGCAATACAATCAGTGTAATTCCAAAGGTCGTACTCTTGTTACAAATAGAAAAGGCCAAGCCAAGTAAGTTGTTGGCTGAGGAGTGTTCTGCCAGCACCAGCTACATACAAATTACATTTGACCAAGGGCATGTGGATTCAACCTCTCTCTGTTTTCTGTTCATATTCTTCACCCTTCCTCGCCAAATTCCTTGGTGAATCTCTCATGCACCTCCAGATCAGATTTGCTCACAGTTGGCCTCTGTCTTGCCAAAACTTTATTGAAGTCTGACTTGGAAATCGGGGGAGGGGTTATCTACATGAGAGAGTAAACACGTGCACTAAATGAGATCCTTTCACATAGCAGAATAATATTATCAAAAAGAACATATAATTTCCAGTTCTTCTGCCAGCAACTCAAGGACGAAGTCATCCAATGGCTTTCACAAATGTTCCCTTACATTCTAATTTATTGCTTCCATCTCCCTAAACATAAGATGCAACTCAAAAGCTAAAGATTCCAAAAACTTAACAATCGAAACATTATATCACTAATCGAAGCATAAGCTGTGAGGTCACATGTTGTAAGCAACACTGCTACTCTACAAATAGTCATCGACAAATTCCCTAAGGCATGTGCCACAACTGCAAGTATATTTAAAAGACTTCGCCGATCCATCATAACATGTATGTTTACCTTAGCAGCAAGACCTTTAGTGGCCAGGTCCTGCATGGTTGTCTGGATAGCACCTGGTTGCTTAGGCCCACATGGCACCCACAAACCGGTAGAAGTCTTGATAAAGAACATTGCATCTTGAGTCTTGCGTACGGGTTCAAAAAGGACGTCCTTCACCTATTGTGCAAGAAAATATATTTTTTTTGTTAAAAAGTATGAGCACATAGATCCCATGTAGAGAAAACATTATTTTTACCAAGTCAATTTGTCTTTCTTTGAGAGACAACTAAATACATGACGTGAACTCATCAAATTCCAAGACTTACACAAACAGAAACATCAGATCCAGAAAATCCTTCTGTCTTACGACCCAGGTCTTCAAAGTCACTCTCAGTCAAGCTATGGGGCGTATCTCCCAAATGAACCTACATGCAACACAGTTAAATCACAATCACTGCACAAAGGACCAAAAACCTGCAATTTGCAGAGAGATGTACTCAACCGTGAAAATTATTTTAAAAGCCCACTACCTTGAACATATGTTGCCGTGCTTTCGCATCTGGTAGGGGAATATAAATACGCTTATCAAATCGTCGCCTTATAGCCTAAGAAGTGGAAATCACATGTTATACAAAATCCATGAAAACTAACCCAGTCTTAATAGTGAGAGCTTTACTAGACAACTAAGCATTCAAAAGCATGAAAATTTTATAATCCTGACATATACTAAAAGATTCACCTGATCAAGAGCGTAGGGAGTATTTGTTGCCGCCAGAACAAGGACTTTCTCATCATTGTGTCCAACACCCTGTCATAAATAAGTTCAACATCATTGATAAATTGTTCACTACTGCATCATCTCACTCGAATCATCACCAGCTACCAAATTCAAAATAAAAGATGTTGTATAAATAATAGAAAAATCATAATGAAAGGATGTCTCCAGATGCATTCTACAAATATGAGAGCAATACAATGCCAAAACATCTTCACAATCCTCATCCCCAGTTGACCAAGGCATGTAACTAGTAACTACTATAGAGGAGATTAACTACCCAGAGAGAACCTGCAAAGCTCAATGATTAGTCCTCAACTGCTTTCTACTTGCTAAGTTGCTCAGATTTGTATTTTGAGAATTGAACCCGATAGGGGATGCGATATCCCGATACTTCAATTCAGAACATCGCCAGATATGCCCACACAGTCAAATAGGTGTCTTAAACAGTTCTCTAGATATGGGTATCATATGAATTTAGTTTAAATATCCAATGAGAGCATTTTATATAAATTTATTATAATGCTGGGTAGCTTAAATATCCAATCAGGGATTTCAACGGTTTTTTGGCATTCTACTTCGGTTCTGTTCCAAATGGGCTTAGGGCCTTTTAAAAGAATTACAAGCACCAATACCCTAGTTAACAACAATCAGTGGATAAAGATGAGAGAAAAGATGCTTAATCTTACAAGAACATCAATATCCAGCCTGCCCTCTCTTTCTCCTCTTCTGGTGCTGTATTCTCTCTTTCTTCTTTTCTTATTCTTCATCATCTTTGTCTTCGGACCTTTTTATTCTCTCTTATCCTATGCCAATCTCTAACACCTGATTTTGGATATTTTTGTGAATACCCAACTCGATGCCTTCTCCAGGTGTGTCATGGGGCCAAGGATTTCTAATGTGCCAGAGTAACATGGCCTACTTGGCTCAACTTTTATCCAATCTTTTACTATTTTCATTCTAGTACCATGACCACAATAACTAACTCATTTTTGTTTGAAACAACATTTCAGCACTATGATACTTACCCTGTGGGAACTATCTATAAAGAAAAGGCAAGCAAATAACTTGAGGAATGAAAAGAAAATTCTAAAGGAAAGTTATGTGAATGAGTGGAAGAATTGAAAATTATGCCACAAAGAATGTGAACCTTAAATTGGGAGAGACCAATAAGGAAAGTGTGACCAGTGGAGAAGCTTATATCTTATAAACTACAAGGTGCTATAGCTCACTATTAGATATGCTCTTATGAGCAATATCTTATAGTATTGGAGATGTTCTTATGAGTGGTATCCTTGAAGTTGGGCTATGCTGGCTTGTTGGCGGATTTATGTCACTGCTCATGAGTCTGCTTTGATTTCATGAATATGGTCGTAATTAAAATTACTGAATGACCATCACAAACCCCGTGGGTGATAAGCTGTATATTTACTTACATTACAAGGTGGTCAAAAAACCGTGGAAAACTCATGTTAAAAAATGCAAAGCCATAAAAAAACACCCCTTTGACCTCATCTCCTCAACCACGCCCTCTTTAACCATCAAATGTTCATCCTATTATCCTCACCCTAATCAGTGACCTTTACCACCAATATCTTCCAAACATCTGGTGTTGGGCGCAATGCATGTAAAATGCAATAAATTACAAGTACATATAAGGAATTTTTTATCCCAGTGATAACATTATAAAAAGTACCTGCATCTGCACAAGCAGCTCTGTTTTAATACGGCGTGATGCTTCACTCTCATTTCCTTCTCCACGCTGGCCACACAATGAATCGATTTCATCCACAAATATAATGGAAGGAGCACTTTCACGGGCCATTTGAAAAAGATTTGAAACAAGCTTTTCACTCTCACCCATCCACTTTGACACTAGATCTGAGGAGGAAACACTGGACACAAACAGCATTTGGCACTTGTTAAACTTATCACCTCCATATAGAAAAATAAATGAATCATGGAAAAGCCGTTGAGCCAAGACAAAAATTAATCTCTATACAGAACTTAAGGTTTGTATAGTTGGTGTAAAATCAAACATTCTAAGATAAACAATATACAGCTATATATATCATAAAATCCCCATTTATTAGCAATATGGGAATACCACATAAAAAGCTGAACCCAGATAAGGCAAACAGCATCACAGAATTGACTTTAAATCAGACTTACTTTTTTTAACAAGGAAAACTACACCCAACAAATCAAAATCATGTGTATCTCATGCAATTCAACTACGAAAATGCTCACATGCCAGCCATCGGACATCAGGTTCAACTTAATTAATATTAGATGCCCAATACACCCATCAATATAAGGGGGATCTATATGGAAAAGAATCCCAGTGTTGCAATCATCTTTCAGTAGCATAGCATCCAGGGAAGAAGAAATCCATACAAGCAGTGACCGGGAAATTTGACAAGACTGTCCCATCAGAGAAAATTTCAAAAAATAATAATAATAATAATAACAACTTTTCAAGCCACATTATATACATAGTTAATCAACAATTTGACAGTAGTACCTGAAAAACGTGGAGTCTGCTTCGGTAGCAACAGCCTTTGCTAAATATGACTTCCCTGTTCCAGGTGGACCATATAAAAGGAAAGCCCTCCATGGCCGCCTCTTGCCTACCAACAACAGATGGCAATGAAAATTTTGGTTGGAACACGCATCTTCTAACACAGAATTGTAAGGATTGACAACCGAAACATAAAAAATCTAGATATGTGTGCCATGCAGCCTATATAAATGAAGTCGAAAACATTTGGAGACACATGATACTAAACCAATTATAATAAGATTTTCTATAAAAGAGCATACTTTTTTAAGCGCAGGCATCCAGTAAGAAGAGGTTTATATGATTTCAAACGCTGCAATGATAGAGACTAACACGAGCTCTACTGCTCTCAGTTGCAATATACAATTCCTACAACGCTGAAAGTCCACATCATACATCTAACTCTAACGATATTAAGACAAATTCAACATTCACAGTAAGTAATCAAGGGTGAGCTCTAAAACCTCCACATATTCCATGTCTGAACCAAGTGATTGAGGGAAGTTCCAATTTACAACTAACCTACCGCAAATGAATAATTCAACTGCTGCATACAAAATGTAGAGATCAACAATAATGGCCAGGAAGGGTTTTCTGGGAACTTAAGACATTGTGTAAGTCTATGTATTCAGTTAATCAAGTGTATGTATGCACATAGCATGAATTATGCTCGAAGTCTTAAAACATCGCCCTAAGATTTGAGCTTCTGCACCATATATAAGTCCAACATAAATCAACCAACAAAGACTACCACAAGCTATCAAACATAGCCAAATCAGCTTGTCTAATTTGGACTGATATCAGTTTTCTATTAACCCTGTACCCTACTTTCCTAAGAGACCACAAACAAGCACTTGAACTCTCTCACTATCACGCATCACCCCATTCAGCTCAGCACCAGGACAGAAGAAAACACCTTCCGAAACCAATTAGCAAACTAATAACAAGTAGTTTCTCACTAGTAGTTCCCAAAACCTTACAAACTACCACTTCGAAACCAAGAAAAAGCTAGCTCCCAGACTCCCACTACTAGCTAAGGTCACGAAAACAACTGGAATCAAGCTAGCTCCCCAATATTTAATGGATGATAGGCAAACAGCACCAAAAATGGACAAAGACGCAAACTTCCAAATAAACCTAGAATTAAGAAACGACTCAACCCAATCTAAAACCTACTAACCAGTGAAAAATTGGGGGAATTTAACAGGTAAGATGACTGCCTCTTGTAGAGCCTGCTTGGCACTCTCCAATCCAGCCACGTCATTCCATTTGACATTAGGTTTCTCCCTAACAATGGCCGAATTCAGCCCAGCCCTAAGCTTGGACTGCTCCGGATCCTCCCCATCTCCCCCTTCGCCGCCATCCTTGGGCTTGGTCTTGGGCCTGGTCGCCACCGCCGCATCACCGTTCGTCGCGGGCCCAGAACCGCCGCCCTCGTCCAGCACGGCCCGAATCTCCTCCGCGCGACGCAAGTACTCGGTGAATTTCTGCGTAATAGCCTCCTTGATCTTGGCGTTCTTCTCGTATTTCAAATGGGTTTTAAAATACTCGAGCGCGTTCATGTAGAGAGGAAACGCCTTGGCATAGTTCCCGGCGTTGTCCTCCTGCACGGCTTGCCGCACATACTCAATCGCCTGTTCCTTGAAATTGCTATACATTAATTTCTTCTTCTTTCAACAACAACAAAAAGTAATAACTGGTGGAGATCGCAATCGGGAGCGAACTGGATCAGAGTATCAATTCCGGAACCAAGAACATCACCAACATCACAAAGCACTCAAAATCAAGAGAAACCCCAAGGAATTATTGACGGGGCGGTGGAGAAGGACTATAAAAGGGTACAGCAGGAATATATGGCTGGGTTGGATTTGAAGCTTCCTAATCGCGTGGAGAAGTTTCAATCCTATTTTCCAAAGAGAGCCCTCCATACCTCTAAAACTGTCTTGCTTCTTTTTTGTTACTATTTTTTTAATTTTTAGTATCTTCAACTATATATAATATATTCTTAAAATATGTGTTACAATAAATTTAGCAATATATTATACATAATTTTCACATTTGTATATTTATAAATTTTTACCATGCAAATAAGATCAACTTTATTAATGAATGGTGAAGTAAGAAAGTTTTAGAGGGACAGAGGGAGTATGTGCGGTTACCTGTAATTTTTTATAAAATTTAAATATTTTATTTTCAAAGTTAAAAAAATAAAAAAAATATGTATTTGAATGTAAAAATATATAATATAAAAAATATATTCTAAAATTTTAAATTTAGTATGTAATTTAACAAATGTAATATATAAAATAAAAAATAAGTGGCATGTCCATAAACTCATGAACAGGCCATCTGTCAGGAGACCCAGTCTTTTCCAAATTATAGTAATTTTCAGGCTTTCAGATTTCACACAACTTTATTTCAGATTCACAAACAGTTAGACGTGATTATTTTATGATTAATGTAACTAGTAGTTTCATGTTTTTCTATGATAAAGTGTTGGGAAAGAAGACAAGATTTAATTAGAATAATAAAAAGGTATAAAATCTTAGTTGCAATATTAACATTTTATTATGCAGCGTGCAGTAGTCAGACGTTTATAACCCGATTAATGCAACCCAAAATTTTTATCTTCATTCCTTCTAATTTGTCATGTGAATTTTGGTCTTTCCATGACTTATAGTAAAATAATCTCTCAAGAGTCGAACTCTTTTTCTATACACTGTAATGAGATTCTTATAATTTTGAGAGCCCATCTCTTGAAAGTAATTGAAAACACAAAACAACATATCATTGACTGTATGCCTACAACCTGGCTTACACTAGGCCCATGGAAGGGAGGGCCCCAAAATTTTAATTTTTTTAAAATTTATACATAGTAGTTTGGGTTCAGATTTTAGTAGAATATATTTTGTTATCATATTATATAAAGTGAATGTGGGCTCTGTTGACATAATATAGGCCCAAAGGAGTGTCATGATTTATATTGGCCCGAATAATAAAGTTGAACTTAAATATACATGAGAAAGTCTCAGGAAATATGTGATACTCATAAGGTTATGGATAGATCCCCTGAATTTTTTACCTTAAATTTGTAATCTTTTTTGAAAAATAAATATCATATTTTATCATTTAAAAAATGTGTATTTGAATGTGAAAATATAAAAAATACATAATATAAAATATATTTTTAAAATTTTAAATTTAGTATGTAATTTAACAAATACAGTTTATAAGTGGGAAAAATACAGTAAATTGTTCATGATTTAAGGATAATCCACTATGAGACCTCCTCTACATATTATAGTAGTACATGCTTCCTCTTCTCAATTTTCTTTTGTAAGCTTATCTAATGTGACATGCAATATGCATTTTCGAGCTAACACAAAATATAAACTGTTTTTAAAAATTAATTAGCTTTCCATCATTTTGTATTTATTTTAATATCTAAATAACTAAATATATGATATGCTCATAATTTTTATTAGTTCAAATATGTAAATAAATTCTTGTATCTTTGTTCATTTAATGTTATTTTATTAATCAAACTAAAATTATATTATATTTATTTATTAATAAATAAATTATTTGTAACCAATCACTAAAGAATT
>JAUOBV010000007.1:7421074-7431335 GCA_032360425.1 Rubia occidens
CACCCGCCCAACCCAATCAAGACCCGCCGCTGCCCCGCCCAAATCCGCCTTCCCTCAGCCGCACCCACATCGCCGATGCCCTACAGACCCGCCACCCACACAGACCCGCCCCATCTCTGCCCTCCGCCTCACCACCCTCCTTCATCCACCGCTGAACCACCTCCACCTGCCCAGACCCACCCAACACAATCAAGACCCGTCGTTGCCCTGCCCAAATCCGTCTTCCCTCAATCGCGTCCACGCCGTCGCTGCCCTGCAGACCCGCCAACCACACAGACCCACCACCCACCCAGACCCACCACATAGCCGTGCTTACACCACCATCCGCCACCATTTTCCGGCGCCTCTCAGCCAAGCACCGAAAAATGGAGACCTTCGCTATAATGACGGTGCAACGCGTGATTTCTGTGATCGAACCGTCGACCGTATCAGGGGTTCGCCGATGATTAGCCTAGAGTCACTTCCTCCCGTCGAAGCTGCCACCGTTCGCCAAAAACAGGAATGATTCACGCCGACAAGAGAGGTTCCTTTTTGGGTGCTCGAGCTCGCAGCGGGGGAGAGGAATTGGGAGAGTTTGAAATTGAGAGAACAACTAAGGGGCATAACAGTAATTCAAATCGATTACGGCATTGACATCAGTTGACCAATTAATCAAATAATAACAGGGGTACAAATGCATTTTTGAAAAGTTGGAGGGTAGAAGTGCACAAACAGCTGAACTGGATGGTATAAATGCACTTTTTTCTTTATTTTATTTTATATTTATGTTTTAAATTAGGCAAAGTCTTAGGAAATATCGTCTTTCCATAAACTTATGGAAAGACGAGATTTAATTAGAATAATAAAAGGTAAAAAGTCTTAATTGCAATATTAAAATTTTATTATATAAAGTGTAGAGTTTATAAACTTTATAACCCGATTTATGCAACTCAAAATTTTTATCTTGATTTCTTCTAATTTGCAGTTTAAATCTTGGTTTTTCTATAACTTATGGAAATATCGTCTTTCAAGAGACAAACTCTTTAACTTATTATATACATATATATATATATATTAAATAGTGGGAAAGGGGAGGGATCAGGTGAGAACACTCATTTATGTGAGAACAACCACTTATATGAGAATAAATCTGAGCAGTTAATTAATTAATTTGATGGCTGTGATTTATTGATAAAATAAGTGTATTTCGCGGATCCAAAACGAATCATAAGGCAATGCCGGGTCAAGTATCCAGTTTAGCTATGCCATGAAAAATTCCCGAGTTGTGCAAATTCATCGAAGTAACAAATTAATACCAAGATGACCATTGACCACCCACGTAAGCAAGAATCACATGCAGACCAACTTGAAGTCTATCCATTTATGTTACTATTTCCAACTTGAAGTATATCTGTTTCTATGGTTCTTTTTAAATAGATAAAAAGAAATTACATTTGAATCATTTTTGGTTGAAACACTTATGAGTTGTACTCTAAATACCAAATTATTTTTGTGGCAAACATAAGTTATAAAAGAAACATCTATAGATTACATTTGAAGCACTTATTTGTGATGATTGAAGCACCTATGAGTTGTAATCTAAGCACCAAGTCGTTTTCGTAGCACATGCAAGTTATAAAAGAAACACCTATAAGTTACATTTGAAGCACTCACAAACAATTATGAAGCACCTATGAGTTGTACTCTAAGCACCAAGTTGTTTTCGTAGCATGTACAAGTTATAATAGAAGCACCCATAAATTACATTTTAAGCACTTACAAGCAATAGTTTAACCACCTACGAGTTGTACTCTAAACACCAAGTTGATTTCGTAGCACGTACAAGTTATAAAGGAGGCACCTATATATTACATTTGAAGCACTTACAAGCAATGACTTAAGCACTTACGAGTTGTACTCTAAGCACCATGTTGTTTTCGTAGCACCTTCAATTTATAAAAACCTAGATCTATTACAAAATCATATTTGACTATTTGAATTTATACTTTTTAAAGTTACTTTCGTAGCATGTACAAGTTATAAAAAAAAATTCTTCCAGACTACACTTGAAACACTTATAAACAGTAGTTGAAGCACAAATGAGTTGTATTGTAAGCACCTTCAATTTATATTTACGTAGCATATACACTTTAGAAAAGAAATACCTACATGCTACACTTGAATTACTTACGAGTTGTAGTTTGACCACCTTGAAGTTATGTTTTAACAATTTATTTTCGTCGCACGTCCAAGTAATAAAATAAGCATCTACGGATTATACTTAAAGCACTTACAAATTATACTTAAAGCACTTACAAGTTGTATCTAAAGCACCTACAAATTATAGTTATAGCACCTCAAATTTATTTTATTTCAAAAAAACAATTCACGGGACTTCCAAGTTATAAAATAGATTTGATCGTTAATTAAACTAGTTAACAAATTTTCCTGAAATTTTAAGTATAATAGAATGGATATAAAAATTGGTAGCATAAATAATTTGAACGGATTTGAGGATTACCTGATTTATCTAATTTGAATGGGTTGGTAGCATAAATAATTTTAGGTATCAATTTTAGGAGTAGAACGGATTTGAATGGTTTTTTTTCATCCCGGATTTATTAGCAAGGAAAAGATGGCCAAATTGATGATAGATGTTTAAAATAAATTTTTAATTGCGGATTATTTGAACCAGACATCCTCCACCGGGTGAAAATGAAGAGAGCACATGATTTAATTTGAGCAGTAAGATTAAATGATTAATGGTCAAGATTTGTTCTCACATAAGTGGGTGTTCTCACCTAAGATAGGTGTTCTCACCTGATCTCAATTCTATATATATATATATACATATATATATATATGTATAATTTTTTTTTCAGTTGTTCATTTCATCCATTTCCCATCTAACTAGAATTTTTTTTATAGAATGTGAAAAAGAGAAGTATGTAAGAGTGAGAAGCCAATAATATGTTAACATGTTGTATAGCATGTGTTGAGAGATTAATAGGAATTTTTATTTTTAAATTTCTTTTCTCATCAAATTTAACACTTGTAAAAATACCATTAACCCCTCACCCCACCTACTAGTTTTCCCAATATTTTTCCCCACATAATTTTTCTTTCTGCCCATCTAACTCAAAAGCTCTTCATACACAAATGAGTTTAAAAGTAAATAATTCATTTGACTGCAATGTTAGACCCGCTTGTTGCCACCCCGGGCCGTCACATTCGTCTACTCCAATCACGGAGTCGCGTCTCTTCTTCATCACTGGTAAAAGAAGGATGCGCCAAAATCAAAACCACAAGACATGTAAAGTTTCCATATTATAACAGAAATGGAAATGGAAAATGGGTAGGTAATTTCTACTCCTCAATGTCCTCATATTGTCAAAACAACCATCACAATGCGTACGATTAAATCTCGGACAACAATGAGCACTGATATACCCTAGAAAACAACCCAAGCATTGAGTTACTGTTGGGCACACTGCACTCTCTGAGCCCCGCCGCCATGCATGTCTTCGTCCTCATCGTATGCCTCTTGCTGAGCTGCTGCTTGCTTTCTCCTCATTTCTTCCTCAATGTTAACATCATGCATTGTTGTCTCCTCGCACTCATCTATCTCCATATCACTCAGCTGGGACTGCTGTTTTGGTGGAAGAATTCCCTCCAGGGCTTTCACCTGATCTGGGCTCAGCGATTCCGGGAACTCCACACTGAAATGGATATACATTTTCCCCCGCATGAATGGCCTCTGGTAAATCGGCATGCCTTCATCATCTATAGCCTTGAATTGATCTGCGCACGTTTCACACAGACAGATTAATCAAACGGGCATTAACCGGACCGTGGCCATGTATATTTTCAAACCATAGCCATGTACTTCAGCATTTACTTACCAGGTTTAATGACTTCTCCAGGTTTCGACTTAATTAGAAGCTGCCTGCCATCCAAGTGAGTGATTACAAACTGGAAACCGCAGAGCGCCTCAGTGAGGGACAGTGTGTGCTCCACGAAGAGGTCATCATGCTTCCTCTTGAATTTGGGATGCTCCTTCTGTTGAAGGACGAAAACTATATCCCCTGTGACTGTGTCAGGCTGCACATACATACGATTAACAAGTCAGTATCAACACATCCTCACCAACAGGTACCACACACTAACAAAGTAACAAGAGCACTGCATTTGCATACCGCTTCATCAGCCTCTCCCGGAAAAGTTATCTTCTGCCCATTCTGCATTCCCTTCTCCACCACCACCTCCAGCACTTTCTTCTCAGGAACAACCTTCTCACCTTTGCACTGAGTACAACGGTCCTTGTCACTGATCATCTCTCCTGTCCCTTTGCATTCATTGCAAGGGTGCTGCATTTGTTGAATCATGCCAGGACCCAGCTGTCTGATAGTTACCTTCATACCAGAACCTTGACAGCCAGAGCACGTCATTGACGCACCAGATTTCGATCCTTTCCTATATCAGAATACAGACATTGAATTAGAATATACACCAAAACAAATTTCACAACTCATCCTCCAGCTAGTAGTAATAAAGCTCTTACCCACTGCATTTCGAGCAAATTTTATTCCTAGACAAAGACAGCTTCTTGGTAGTTCCACCATACAAGTCTTCTAGGGAGACCTTCAATGGATGAACAACATCCTCACCCCTCCTCTGTCTTCGCCCCCTGCTGCTACCGCCTATTCATTAACCAAAAACACAGGTCACATAATCGACCCACTACAATACTCTAAACCAAACACCTGGTCACATAATCACACACTGCAAAACTCTAAAACTTGATTACAGGGTAAAAAACCCCTACCTCCAAATGGGTTCCCACCAGCACCAAAGAAGGACTGGAAGATGTCAAAGGGGTCATGCATTCCACCACCGCCACCCATTCCCTCCTTGAGAGCATCTTCACCATACTGATCGTAAATCTCACGTTTCTCGGGATCACTCAAGACCTCATAAGCTTGAGCTAGCTCCTTAAACTGAAAGAAAGTAATTATACATTAGAACCAGCTGATCCTATCTATTCAAAATAGGTGTGCACGTCTACCCAAAGACTTCATACAGGAATCATTGGATACAAACACCCGAAACTAGTCGGAATTACTCTTGAGGTTTGAAACCTATGTACATACAAGTAGCAAAAACCGGATATACAATGAAGAATTAGAAAAGCAAATAGCAATACACTCAACAGAATAAACCCCAATTAAACAGCTAATTTTTTTATCCAGCAACCAGTTGGAATTTAATCCATCTTATTACATTAACCATTTGCCACATCAAGGAACGAATTTGACGATTATAATCGTAAAATTCACACATTAGACAAGTAACAACACTGGAAAATTGACGGCACAGAACAAACTAAGATCGATTGGACCCAAAAACACAGCAACAAAACACTGGCGGCCGCATGAAGCCCAGTTTTTTAAAAAATTTAGTGTACCTTTTCGGGATCGCCGCCCTTGTCGGGATGGTTCTTAATAGCGGCTTTCTTGTAGGCCTTCTTGAGATCTTCCGGCGAAGCAGTCTTTGGCACCCCAAGAATATCATAGTATCGAGTGTTGTCGCTCTTCTTAGGCGCCCTCCCGAACATTTTTGACCAATTCTCTTATGAAGGAACGATCTAAGGAGAATGAGAAGATGGAAAAGGCAAATTCCTAATAAGCACGTTTGGGTGGGATTTCGAGTATATATACTCCACGGGCCACGGCTGAGATTTAATGATAAAAGTTATGGGAACACTTGAGAAGGGTCTAGAATCATCTGCCCGGCTCCACGGTCCACACAACGGGGCTAATAGTTGGGTAATCAACGGTCCAGATGTTACATTCTCGATCATTCCTGATGAAGGAAGGCGCTAGCAAGTCTCGGTCAAACGGCGCGTTTCAGAGTAGCTTGCTAGGGGTGGGGAAGAATCGAAATTGATTAATCCGGTTCGAATAATTCAAATTAAATCGCAAAAAGATGGTTTTTATAGGTAACTCAATTGAGTTAAATGAATTTTGACTTTGGTTTTTTATTTGATTTTAAATAAATGAAACTCAATCTCAAACCCGATTCAAATAGTGAACTGTAGTTAATATATATCTCACCATAAATTGCACAGTTATTATTTCATAATCAACACTATAATCTAGGCCATAAAGACATTTTTGAAGGCAACAAATCTGGTCAGGAGGCACAGGGTAACCCGGTGGAGGTCGCATAAATATGCCTTCATGCAAATCACCATGCAGAAAAATATTATGCACATCCATCTGGTGAAATTTCCAACCACGAATGACTGCAAGTGTTAAAAATAGACGTACCGAACTCATCTTCGCACCAGGGGCAAATGTCTCAGTATAATCAATTCCTTCTTTTTGGCGATTTACAAGGACCACCAAACAAGCTTTATGAAGCTCAACAGTGCCATCAGACTTGAATTTGGTACAATACACCTATTTACATCCAATAGCAGTCTTATCCAGAGGTAATGAAGACAATGTCTATGTCTGATTGCGCTCAAGCGCATTAATCTCATCAGCCATTGCATCAAGCCAATGACCATACTTCGAAACCTCATAGTAAGTGGTAGGATCTGCACTAGAAGTTACTGCACCCAAAAATCTAGAATGCGTTCTATAAAATTTATCGCAATTTACCAAATCAGTTAAAATGATAGAGAACACCTAAGGAATGTGACGTTGCAGGTGTGGTCGTAGCAGTTGGGGGGTATTAATATCAACAGAGCATAATTAATCTTCCAAATAAGTAGGAGGTCGACGATTGCGATCATTCTGTTGTACATAGAGTAACTCAAATGGTGTGCGACCATCGAGTTGCTTCGTCGATGTCCAATTGATCAAATATGCATCTGTAAGAACACATTCTCCCCATAACTCAATAGGCTGATTGGCTTGAAAGCGCAAAGCACGAGCTACATTTAACAAATGGCGATACTTGCGCTCAACACGACCATTCTACTGTGGTGTATCAACCATATATGTCTCAAAAATAACCCCATATTCAATAAAGTATTATCTCAAAGGTAGAAATTATGTACTATTATCAGCCCGGACATGCCTAACCACGTGGTCAAGCTGGTTCTTGACCAGGCCACAAAATTCAATAAATTTAGAGGCAACTTCTGACTTAGCAACTAAAAAATAAACCCAAACAGATTGGGAATAATCATCAACTATAGTAAAAAAAAATGCAGCACTAGAAGATAGTGTTTTATAAGGACCCCAAACATCACAGTGTATTAATTCGAATAAAGAACTAGCATTCGAAGAACTCAAAGAAAAACTATGCCTAGTCTGTTTTGCTCCATGACACACAGAGCAAGGAATAGAAACATTATTTGTGCTAAAATCAAGAGTAGAAACACAACACAACACCGTAGAAGAAGGATGCCCAAGACACTGATGGCATAAATTAGAAGATGAAACTGAAGAAACTGTCAAAATAGGCTGCAAGATATGAGAACGAACATTCGTATCCAGCAGACGAAGCCAATAAAACCCCCTATCTGATGTTCACCCACACCAATCTCATTCCTCGTACTGATTTTCTGTAAATTACAATAATTTTCAGTAAACAAAGCTGGACATTTTAAGGCAGATAACAATCTAGAGTATAATAATAAATGGCATCGCAAAGAAGGTATGTAAAGCACATGATTAAGAGTAACATCTCTAAAGCAAATAGAACCATATTGTATCGCAGATGACAAAGATCCATCAGGCACTATAACATTCACAGAATTGACAGGAGTAGTAATATCAACTAGAGAATGTTTGTCACCAGTCATGTGATATGAGGCTCCCGAATCAAGAATCCATGGTAAAGTAGACTTACCTAACCCATGATCAGACACAACATTAAACTAATTAAATAAATTAAGGGTCGTACTTCATTGATCATCAAACAGAGCAGGACCGAAGTCAGAGCGGGCAGGGGTATAGTGCGCGACTTCCATGGCATAACCAAGTGGCGACATGGTAGCACCGAAAAAGGTGGCAGAGTCGGGCTGGCACAGGCAGCCGATCCGTCGTTCTTGGTGGCGACGGTCGGTGGAGTTGGCCCCGTTTTCTCGGATTTCTAGTTCAACTCCTTGAACCAATCTGGTACGCCTGTGAGCTTGAAACATGTATCTTTATCGTGGCCCTTGCGATGACAATGCGTACAAGTGAGATTCTTGCGATCAACTGAAGTGAGAGCAACTTTTGAAGAGCCCGATGGTGGTAGGCATCATGCAACATATGTCATAGAGTTAGGCGAAGACTTGCAAGACCGAATAACGGCTTCGTGATTCTTCTCCTGAGCAACAAGATCATATACGAGCATGAAAGGTGGCAAAGGATCAGTGGTCATGATGTTGGATCGCAAGGTGTGATAGCTTTCATTAATATCAAGGAGAAATTAATAGATCATGTCTTTCTCACGTTCTTGGAAGGAATTAGCAGCATGGTTGCATGTCCACAGTGATTTGCAAGCTTCACAGGTGCAAACTAAAGGAGGCCGGAGTGAGTTGTAATCACTGAACAACTTCTTCAGTTTGCCAAAATAAATGGCAACATTCTTACCATTCTACCTACAGTTTTTTATATCTTCACGCATTTGCATAATGTTCGGACTGTTCCCAAGAGTAAATCGTGCCTTAAGATCATCCCACAATTCCTTAGCTGTGGCATAGTAACTGGTTAAAGAATGCAGTGGTGGATCTAGAGTTTTCAAGATCCAACATACAAGGGTAACATTAATTCCTGGATAATCAAGTGCATCAGGATGATTATTCGGGGGTTTGGTAATGGTTCTATCAATGAAACCAATATTCTTCTTGGTAAGTATAGGGACAAAAATTGCAGCAGACCATTCAAGGTAATTCACTTCACCTTTCAGTATGATGGGACAAATTGACAAACTGGTGTCATCAGTAGTACTAAGGTAGTAATGATCGTTTAGCGATCGAGCAGCAGGGACAGATCCCCTAGAGCCAAAATGTAATTGCAACTGTTTGAGCAGAGTTGCAATCACGTTGACGACACTGAGATTCTGTAGCTTATTAGCCTCAGATTCAACAGCGATGCAGGCTTGCTCAGCACCATCAGAACTGGAACCAGGTGCAGACATAGTTGTGGATCAGTGGCAAAAGCATATCTGCGGTGTGAGAAGGTTAACACGGTGGCATGTGAAATACTGGCGGTGGAGTGTGGAACGATGTTTGTGCATGGAGAGCATCGCATAGATGGATTGGATGGAAGATAATGGTTGGAAGATTACGACACCTGGAGAAGTGGTACAGTGTTGGAGGACTATGATCGACGAGCAGCGATGGCTGTAACCGGCGGCACGTGTGACAAACTCGAAGCTGGAGGTGACGGCGACGACTCAAGAACTGTAGCAGATATTTTTTAGGGTTTCAAATTTTTAGGCTTTGATATGGAAGCCCAAAATACCTTGAAAATTAACATGGTATTAGAGCCTAGGTTGGGTTATTGGGCCGATGTTTGGATCTCCTTTAATTTATCCCGATATGGGTCCTTTAATTTAGCCCGATATGGGTCGAGGCGTGGAGTATTTCCATGTTGACACATGAGGAGGCTTGTTGAAAGATGTATTCTACATTGGTTTCTTAAGAACTAAATGACTTATATATAAGATCTTGGGTCACCTCCACCTAGTGCCAATTGGTTTTAAGATGGAAGCCTAAGATACCTTGAAAATTAACATGGTATCAGAGTTTAAAATCCTGAAACCTTACATCCTAAATTTTCTACAAATGCATCGTTATCGTCTGCGCGTGACCTTCATGCACTGCTGATCCAAGCTATCTTTCTACCGTTATTTTAAAAAAAAATTGCTCAGCTACTCTTCGATCAAGCCCGTCGAGCCCCAGCCCTCCTTTTCGGCGAGCTCGTTTGCTTCAGCTCCAACATCGCTTCAGTCCAGCCTTCTCGCAGCTTCATTTTCCATTCAGCCTCCTACACGAAAAGAAGCTCACGCGTACGACGTGCCTTAAGAAGTGCGTGCAGTCACACTCGTCTAACGAGATATGTTATTCCCTTCCAGAAGTGTGTGTTTCCATGCACCATTACAAAGACGCGCGCACGCGCCTGGTCTACCTTGGTTGCTTTGCCATTTTGCACGCGCCTGGTCCACCATTGGTTACTTTGCTCGCTGTTTTGTTGCTCTACATTCAGCATTTTATTCTGTTTATTTATTAAACAAAAAATAAATAGATTGTGTAATGGCTCTTTTTGTCGGCGCCGTCACC
>JAUOBV010000007.1:7497258-7507633 GCA_032360425.1 Rubia occidens
GAGTTACATCAGTAGTTCACTATGGAGCAAGACTCCTCCATGAATCTCATTGTACATTTTTGCTTACTTTTTGGATCGTTTTTGGGGTTCGGAGAGCCCAATAAACCTCTCCCCTTCACCATTGGTGGGTGTTTCAATTAAAAAAAAGTTTATGACCCGATTAATGCAACCTGAAAATTTTATCTTGATTTCTTCTAATTTGCAATTTAAACCCCGATCTTTCCATAATTTATGGAAAGATAATATTTCAAGAGACAAACTTATTTTTTAAAATACTATTACCAATCACATATTGATGATATGTACTAAAATATGATACTTCTAAATATTAGTTAACAAATATAAAATAAATTTGTATAAATAGAAAAAGTCTTGGAAATACCATATTTTTATAGACATGTGAAAATACATGGTTGAATTAGAATTATAGAAATGTAAAAGGCTTTAGTTGCAATATTAAAAATTTATTATGCAAAGTGCAGTAGTTATAAGTTTATGACTTGATTAATGCAATCCAAAAAGTTTATTTCTTCTAATTTGTAATTTAAACCTTAGTTTTTCCATAACTTATGTAAAGATGGTCTTTCAAGATAAGAACTTATATTTTCATATTATTACCAATCACATGTTGATATGTACTAAAATATGTCATTTCTAAATATTAGTTAACAAGAATAACATAAAGTCATATAGATAGACAAAGTCTTGGGAAATACCGCATTTTCATGGGAATATGGAAAAACGGAGTTAAAATAGAATTATAAAAAAGTAAAATATTTTAAATGTAATATTAAATTTTATTATGCAACGTGCGGTAGTTATAAGTTTATAACTCGATTAATGCAATTCAAAAACTTTATCTTGATTTCTTCTAATTTACAATAACCTGATCTTGCGTTATTCGTTAAATTCGCTATAGCACCAACACTAGCAATCAACTCGAGGCATGCCAAAACATGTCGAGCAACCACAAGAAAACTAGAATCAGATACATTCAGGAAAAAAAAAAGATACCATCAAACCAATTTCTGTGGAAATGTACGGTGAAAGAACTAATGACGCGTACATATGTTTAAAAAGCTGTGATGCAAAGACGGCCATTTCCTGTGTAACAGAAATCATCTCTGGTTGCGTGCATGAACATTTCCTGTGTAAGAGAAATCATATCTGCGGTATCTTTGCAACTCAACCACGCAGATCATAAGGTTCAAGATGCATTGTAAATGGTTCAAAAGTTGATCCCAAACGGGAAAATAAATAAAAACTAAAACTAATTCAAACCACCACGCTCTCATTGATGTTGCATTAAGTTTTCCGGGCGTGAAAAGAAATGTTTGGCATTGTGAGCGACTTCTGCCTCTAATACTGCTTCCATAACTATGTCTGATCCTGTGACATGATCTGAAATAACTTTGACCAATCAGTTGACTGAAAAGAAATTGAGTATCAAATAAAGCACTAACATGTACATCGCTGATTCACTGGATGATAAATGACCTTGCAAGAAGAAAAATTAATTGCTTCTTGTACCAGCAGGGCAAACAAAAGAGATATGAAAAGAGTTGATTATGTGTTGGATATTATAGCTCAAGTTTCATTAAACTCATAACCTGCTAGATATATGAGTCTTATTTTTCATTCCAGGTTCTTCATAATTGCGTTGTTCCTAGCTAACACAAAAGGATAGCAGGCTTATTATTTTGCCAAATATAAGTGTATAAACTATAGAAATCAACCGTTTCTCCATCCGTCTTAACTTTTTCGACTAGAACTAGTCATGCTAAGATGGATTTTCATTTCAAAAACAAAGAGAAGCCTAACAAGTTAAAAAAGATATAATTTCATTTTCAAATTTACATCTCATATACAAATCTAGGAGCAACATCTTCTGAACATATCAACAGCCTGGAAATTATCTTTTCACACCAAAGAGGAGTTACTTGCTGCTATAAGCCCATCTAAGAATAAAAATGATGTCTCGCTACACGAAAACAGAATAAGCTTCATGGCTATCCTGATTAATAGATAAATGTATGGAAAATAATATCTCCGAGTGAGCCAGAGAGCAATAATGAGAAACTGGAAAGTTCCCAGAGGAAGGAAACATGAAGATGAAAACAATGATCACCTTTACGTTCAGGTAAGAGTCCAGAACTTTCAGCTGAGACAGGAAGGATGGTAAGGCCAGATTCATCAGTCAGCTCCTTCAGAACTTCACTATTCATGGTTCCAGTATTCAAGGATGTAAATTCAACCACTTTTGCATAAGAGGTAGCTTGGCCATGGATGTCAGCTGAGCCTAAATTTGTTGAACCATAAAGAAGAAAAAAAACTCTACAAGCTCAGCTGGAAGACCTTTTATTTTATTTTCATTGCAAACAGTAATGAACACCATGGTCACAAAAATAGCCCATACCTTGGATTTTGGGACTGCTGCACCACTCTCCAGACCTGGTTTCTGAGGTCCAATTTCTACAGAATATCAAATTAGATGTTAATACGATTGACACACAAGGATGATCAAGAAACTGATTATAACTGACACAAGCTTACCACTTACCAATGTTAGAAGCTGGAGGTTCCACGTTGTCCACAAGCCTCCGAGTCAAAGGACCAGGATTTATAAAACTCAATGTTCGAATTTCGTGACGAATAGCTTCTAACTGAGCCATTGTATCTTGAAGTTCCTTATGCACCTATGAGAAGTATAAGTACGTTCTTTTACAAGAGAATCATCAACTCAAGGTGTTACAAAAATTATCTTGTATTTGTATCCACCGCTATTATTAAGTAGAAACAATATATAATTTATGACTGAATCTATAAATGCTATTAAGTGCAAACAATATATAATTTATGACTGAATCTATAAATGTCAATCACATAGATATTTATGCATATACTATCAGGTAGAGCGGACCTGACGGGCTTGAGTTTGTTGCATAACACTATCAAATTGGCCACGAGCCAATTGGACATATCCGACGGCACGTCCAGCTAGCCTACCAGCTGTTCTTGCAATCATTGGTAAATCCTTAGGGCCTGCAAGAGCACAACTTCTCAAATCAAATGAGCCGTGAGATATAGTTCAATATTAATAACATCTGCACATGTAGACGAGAGTGACATAATTTTAATTTTGCAAGAGAGGTCTGAAACCCCACAAGCATAAATAAGCGAAGTGCAAAACCAAATCAAACAATTAGAGAAACCAAATACGTGGAAAATTATAGTAGCAGATGAAAAGTTTTAATCACATCATGTCTAGTATCAAGTAATTTCAGAAATAACATGTCAGATAAGGTTGGATAAGGAAAAACAGAGTACCGATGAGAGCAGCAGTAGCTCCAATGATAAGAAAGAGCTCCCCATATGAAATGCCCAGCATCACTTTCTCTGTATCTCTCACCCAAACTTGATGTAAGAAGATCAGCAGTCGTGTCTCTTACTTGTCCTTTACATTAGTTTGGAATACCTGCGAAAAATATAGGTAAGGGCCAATGACAAACTAGCACCTTCATTCTAAGATAGTAGTGCAGAAATATGTGTGTGACAGAATTTGTTCAAGCTTGGATATAAAGCTACAAGGAAATGGGCAAAAGGGGAATAGCAAAGAAACTGAATGATATAAACACTACCGCTAACAAAAGGTAGACTTTAATACAGCCAATTTGTTGGAATTTTGACAAGCCAGGGCTTACAAGAGGACATTGGCATAGACAGCATCAAACTATAGTCAAGAAAACCAGCATGCAAAACTCCAGTTTGTACATACTAAACTAAACCATTCCCAGAAATGCAAAGATAACTGATTTTGGTTTTTGCCAAGTTGATCTCTAAGGCTTGGGGGTCAAATGTTGAAACCATGTAGTTTGTGTAATGCATGAGCATCGTCTAGAACAGCTGTAATAGGCACAGAGCAGTGTGATGGCCTAATGGAAAACTAGATAATAAAAGGAAGAATAAAAAAAATAGTGCCATCATAATAGAGAGGTGGTAACCTGATACGAGAATCACAATTCTGCTCGCAACGACGCCAAACCTCAGCTGCCACCAAGGGAGGTTAGTTGATAGAATGTGGTGAACAAAACTGAGAAGATGAAATTCGGACTGATTAACAAACCTGAAACTACCAAGGTGATCGAGAAACAGTGATGAACAGCTTCAGAATCACAAGAAGCACAAGGTGGCAGCAGCAATAAAGGCAGAGAATGAGTGAGACAAAATAACAAACACTTGATATGCATCAGTGTAATCCATTTGCAAAGGACAAATAATCCAATAGGAAATAACAATAACAAAATACAACTACAGCCAAAAAACAAATGATTTGCAGATAACAAGAGGGAGAAGAGTTAGGAAGAAAAATGGCCTAAAGGAAAACCTATTAAATTGAAGAACATGGGGGTGAAGAGAGCGACATCAAAGAGATGGGCTCATTGTTTAAACGTGCAGACAAGTGAACGGTGAGAACTCTATAGCTAATAATTAGTTTACCAACAGCATATTGAACATAGAGAAACGCCACAATTCTGTATTGGCATGAGCAAAAAAAGTTGTCTAGTCCAGCTTTATCTTATTATCATACAATCTCAACACAAATACACAACAAAGCTGAAGGTATTGTAGAAATGGCTCTGCTGACCTCGTATTAGTTCTATCTTGTAGAGCTAATCATTTCAATAAATGCGCCAAATCAGGGTCGCCTAAGTCCAAATCTAACCCACCATTGGATCACATGTACTACTATGTAATGACCTGGAGGTTTTTTTGTTTTTGGATATCTAGGTGCAAAACCATGAATTCTTTCAATATCTAGGGAAAAAAATGCGCATATGATTCATCTAAAGGAGGTACGGTCTTCAGTCGGACTACCTTGTTATCCTTTTCGGGCTCCACAGGCTTGTTCCCATGATCAACCAGCTTAAAAACAAGTTCTGATGAATTGCAAAAGAAGAAAAGGAAAGAACGGTGTGTTTCGCAATCAAAATTCTGAGCAAGAAATAAGAGAAGGCATGTTATCATTTCTTAATGTTTTCGAGACTATAGCAAACCAAAAGGTTTTTTTTAAAGGATTAAGATATCTCAACAGGGAATCAGGCATGATAGATTGACTATATTAATCGTAAATAAGATAATGACCCTTGTCCTTAGCAATCCGAACTAAGTGCTGCAGCATATGCCATATCAGAGATTCATCCACTTGATGCACAGGGGAAATCAATAAAAAACGCAGAAAGCTTTAGTTCAATAACAGTTTACAACTAAAATCTTCACATCAAAACGAAATCAAACTGGAACTTCCAGGTAAATGGTAATTAACTGATTCAAAACTTACCTTAAAATGGGTAGGTATATAACAAATACAACTACATATTATATGTCCTGCTGGATCTAACCAGCAGTTAAATCAAAAGCTGAGAACTCCAGCAATGAAATCAGTGACTTGTAAATCTCGAAACAGGTATATTAACATCATTAAGTACAGCAATAAGATGAAAAGGTAATCATCATCAGAGACATAGTTTAGAACCCACCCAACCAAACCTTTATGAGTTTCATAGCTAGAACCAATACAAGTATGTATGAGAAATTATAGTGTTCCTAAAAGGCAACAAATTCACAAGTGCTAAGAATTAATACAGTCGTCCCCACCCCCCCTGCAGCCAATAATACAAAGACACCATGCAAACAGCATCAACCTAACACTAAAGCCATCACAACATCGAGAAAATGAGCATATAAAATTCGTCAAGTGGGTTTGCATATAAAATGAGCCAATCCACTTGATGAAATATTCTACTTATGTCAACATCCCAAAGCCATGAACTTCCAAATAACGACTCAGCGGTCATAGCCTCCACAATAGGAGTACAGGATAAAATATAAGAAGTCCAAGTTATTGTGATTTATATAAGGATGCTTGAAATGAAGCACTGTGGTTAAAATTATTTTGCTCCAAATTCATCTTGAACCTAAAAGTCAGAAAAGGAACTTAATAAACTAAACTTGTTAAGAACCTAGTTGAACCCAAATTTGTATCTAAAGTAAAAAAAACAGATTCCTAGAACCCAAAATGGAAAAAAAAATCAAAAATGAAATCTCAAGAGAGCCCAATGTCAAATTGAGAACCTGAGAGAGGAAGAAAGATCCCTCAATGAGGCAAATGGAAACTGCTCAGATAGGACAATAAGGGTTGTCAGTATTCAACATTTCAGAAAAGAAAAGCACGTAGGACCTGTCACAGCAGAGCAGGAGAAATAATTGCAGTGTAAGTGCAACCAGATGAGGTAAAGTGATAGATAGGGGAGGTTGAACTGAAAGTCGGTTAAAGAGGGACCTAAGAGCCGCTAGCAAACTGCTCACCAATTAGTTCTTGTGAATAACATCAGATACTATCAAATTGATAATTTGCAGGAAATAGAAAATCTATAGAAATAATAATCTCATTATTTAGTTTTCGGCTCGTTCTAGCTTGAGCTCCAACCCTTGATTTTTCTGTTTGAAGTCGAAACAGAAACACCTCAATGGGTACTGTAAGAAACATTACTAAGCCAAATATTACAATTGAGTCAAAGTGACCATGCTACGTGCATCTTCGTGTACTGCCAAAAAGGTTACGATGCCAACAATGAGGCCAATCTAATCTTTAAATAAGTTCAGAAATGTAGTTTATGGCACCATAATGTATAACACTAATCTACAAATCCCACAAGGGTAAATTGTATTTACATAGAAACAACCAAAAGAAGCAAGATGAAATGTCAAGCATTTACAAGACCCGTGGGGTGTAATGTGGCTCATTCATGTCTAAACATATAATGAACCCACGGTACTACACAGCCAATGTAATAAAATAAAATAAAACACTTAAATCGTTTTGCACAGTTATAACATGTTTATTACGTTTGCAACTATGCATGAGCAAAAAATTCCTTCAAATGTTCGACAATTACCAAAGTTACAGTTGCACTTCTTAACATTTTACACCTCCTTCAACTTTCAGTTGAACAGTTACACGGCCAGCAAATTCCAAAGAAGATACTATGTTGGAGTAGGTGAGTAACCAACTTGGGAAAAAAATTGAATCCCAAAATTTTTACTTGTAGTGACCCATCCTCCTTTCAGGATGAAAGGAACAGGATATTACCGGGAAAAGAAGGTTTAAAAAACAGAGATTCGGAGAGATTGGTAATAAGATCTACTTCTTCAGAAACTTACAAGTTACAACCATAATGGCAGGAGAGACCAATATTTGGTCCTAAAATCAACTTCTCAGCAAGCTAAATCACTTAATTAACATTGGGGCCTTACACAATCCATCTATGAGTATTTCTATCTAGCAATTACTGTTCAAAAAATCAAGAAAATGCAATTTACCAAAGCCGTAATTGAAAACATTAAACATAACCAGCAAGAGGCAACTTGAGTGACGTACATTAATAGATAGATTCGCACTTACAAGCAGGTTGGTACTACTAGTTGCTGCCGATTAAAATCAGATAAGGCCAAAGCCAACCAACGGCCTGATTATAGTAAGAAGAGGAGGAATTCAGAGCGGCGGGTTTGGTCGTCTAGTCCTAAAATTTTCAAAAAAAAATTAAAATAATATTTCCATTTGTTTTACTATGTTTGGTATAGGTGGTGTTTTTTTCATTTAAATGTGTTGGGAAAAATACTCATCGGCAACTATAATTAGTGGAATTGGCATCCAAATCAACTAATCTCTAGTAATAATTAATCTATTGCAACGATATTTAGATTACACGTCAACCAATCTGATTATCTGTACTATTACAGAGTAGAGATCCAGTAAAATTGTAATATCGCACTTGGGGATATTAATTTGTTTCCCGCAAAAATCATGACTACATGGCAGAATGGGGCGAATCACGCATCAATATCACTGCGTCAAACAGGGATCATAATCTAAATTAGTATCTCGGGAGTGTTTGTGTTTGCTTGGGTCCCGATTCTTATTTCTTTTCTCCTATTATAGGTCTTCCGATCATGTTATCGTGGCATGTGTCATTTGCTCATTTCTTGCAAGATCATGGGACACTTTCGAAGGGTGGTGGATTTGTAATTGTTGTGCGGGTGATTGCCCACGAACTGGAGAGGTTAGGGTCACTTCGTTGCTCAAAGCGCCCGTAGCCTCATTGAACTATGGTTGTGAGGGTATGGTATATACCATAAGCCCTTCATCCGCTAAATCTCTGTGGGAGTGTAGTGTTTGTGTTTTGTTTATTCAAAGTGCGCATATCCTATGATCGGTTTGAGGAAAAATATCATATCCAATCACGAAGCATTATGGGGCTTCGTGGTTGAAGTAAAATATTTGTATGGATATGCTGTGAAGATAAATTGAAATTCTCATAGGCAAGTAATCATTACAGGGAACGCTTAATGATTGACAGCTACTTTTATCAACTGACTCACGTAACCTATATGTATTAAAAGGGGTGTTTCTTTTAAGGCATGATTTTTTATGCGAAGGTTATAAAAAGTGACTGTCGTGATTTGGTGGGAAGTACTTGGAGTTATTTCGCTCTCTCTGAAGTCATTAAGCAGGTTCGTCCTAGACTTCTCGATTCAAAGGTATTACACTTTATCATTTTCCATAATTCCAATATGATAATTGTTTGGTCGGAGTCATCTTCGTATGTAACCCAATCTGGTACAAGTAATACTGGGGTTGTGAGTGATAAAGAAGCCAGCTCTGGTGATGAGCATGTGGTTGGGGATGAGTTAGAGGGAATGTGGTACAACAGCAGTGCAATCGGTCACAACATCACATACGCTTGGAACACCACCAACCAGTAACACAAGTGACCAACCATTAGCTGCCATACCACAAGGACCTCAAATGCATCTCAATATTACTATAGATTCATATAACAACAGAGCAAGTAATCACAACATTTAAAACCCTTGATTCATAATCTTCATTAACAAACTAATCCACTTACATAAAATGCCTAGTCGGCAACACCCCAAAAGCTACAAGACTAAATCCATCTAAACTAATCTTCCTTCCCACCCCCTAAACCACTAGGACAACTACCTGCTTCAGGTATGTTGGTAGTGTCAAACATCAGTAGACCCTGAAGTGGCTGTTGCAGTAACTCATCGATCATATCAGCGGTTTCATCCCTGTCTCCAGTCACACCCCATGATACTTTACATACTCGGACTACGCGAGCTCATGAAGCGAAGGAAATCTCGGTAACTTCCCTAACTCATCAGGAAAGGGGAGGGGATGAGCATTATCAGCAATCATCTGCTCATATGCCTCATCCAAAGCATGTGAAGCCCGACCCTTGCCTAGATTTATAGTTTCAGCATCCTGCAACTCCTCAATGTGCAATCAAGGTTCTGCTCAAGCACCTTCCCACACGCACGCAATCACTCCATCTCTGCAATCTTAGTATACACATTCTAAAAGAAGTCACATTAACCCTGTGACTTTAACAATCCGTTTATTAGGATCCCCATTTCGCAACTCATACAGTTTCCCAGCTAGTTCCATGTTTACCCTAAAGGCCTAAAAAGAGAAAATGACAGTTTAAGTGCCCACTTTTAAGCAAAATTATAGGTTTGGTTTTTCTTTTTGCACCATATTCCTAAAAAAATTCAGATTCTAACGAAATATTCTCAATTGGTTCCTTTATCGAAGGTAGCACATTTTAATTAAGCCAACAGACTTGTCAATTTTAAAACTTTTGAGGTTAAATTAATTTCTTAAAATTTTAACTTCTTCCTTTTTTCCACTGCCTCTTCCTCCATGTTCCCAACACCACTGATCTAACCATACTCACTGTCTCTTCTATCGTCCTTGCTTTTTATGTTCTCTGCTTTCCAATGCTGATACTATCACCACTAGAAACGTCGACTCAATGTGTACTCACCTAAACTGACTAATAATATATGGAAATAAATAAAGAACATTCATTATTATGTGGGAATATTTTGGGATCAATTTACAAAAGAAAGAACAAAACATGTAAATTCACATAGAAGTGGGTATCAAATCTGTCATTTTCTCATTAAACATCTTTAATCAGTTGAGAAGCAATCTCTACAATTCTTTCAAAGCTACCCTTCAATATTTGTATAGTACTAGTTATGTAACACCGCGCGAATAAGATAATTAATTTTATTTATACTTAATTATATATTGTGATATAATTTTTCACAAATCAAAATGATATGATAAAAGCGGTAATAAAAATAAATCTATTTTCATACAATGTAAGAATTATAATAATAAATGAAATAAAATATTAAATTTCATATGTTTCTTGTAAAAAAAATTCAAAATTTCATGTGTGTCAAGTGATTGGTAAAGTGTGAAAGCGCTCAAAATATTGTTACC
>JAUOBV010000007.1:7601120-7613416 GCA_032360425.1 Rubia occidens
CAAATATGTGGTCAAAGTTGGACTGTGAATAGTGACATCTCAGGAAGTGTGCAATATAAGCTGGGACGGAGGGAGTAATGCATTTACTTTCTCACATAAAAGACATAGCACAAATACTAAGCAATGATCAGAACACTAACCACATATCTTCAGGTCCTAGAGGCTCCTCCTTAAGAAACGCTTGAAGGCAATTGTACAGGGAAACAGATTCTTGCGGTCTTTTTACTAAGTAACCTGACTTAAAAACTTCTGGTAACGAGAAAATGAATTGTTTATCGAACTGTTTAACCATCTTGTCTGGCCAACGTACAAGCACATTCAATCGTCCAGGAATATCCATAAAGTTCAGTGGTTTATCCATTTCTAATTGGGGGCCTATAGCATTTCCTTTATCATCTGCCAAGTAAAACTGAAATTCACAATCAAAACATGCTTCAGCCTCTTTTGCATCACTGTTCTCAGCAAAACCATCTGATCCAGAAATAGTAGAAGCATCCATTTTTGTTTCTATTCTTTCAGGATTTATGGTGTCATGGATTTTGTTGATAGTTTTTGTTAATTTCAATAAGCTGGATACTAATGTCATATAGAGGCTACGGATATCAGATCCTATATTGACATTATTGTTTGTTACAAAGGGTAGCCCAAATGCCTTCCAATTTGTAATTGTCTTCCCATGTACGCACTGCCTGAGAAAACATATCTATCAGAAAGCTGATATAAAATGGTAACAAAACACAAAACAAAAATGAAAATGAGGACAATATTGTGAAGCATTCATTAAATAGGGATCTTAAAGAATATCAATAAAAATGTAGGGACAAGAAGTACAAGCTGCCTGCAAACTAGCACGGAGCATGACACTTTTATGGAATGTAATAACTATTTATGCAAGTCTTAAATACCACATCACCAATCACCGCCAAACACATTATCCAATGTATCCACTAAATGTACAGTAAGGATATCAATGTCCTTGCTTTCTGTGCAACTCTCTTAGTTTCCATAAAAATTATAGATGCAAGTGAAGATATCAAAGCACAAACCATGGAAATGCATAGACGAAAGATGCACAACCATTTGTTCCAGAGTTCAGTTACTTATTTTCATGCTCTTCTGGCCATGATTAGGACTCATCAAGTACAGTTATGACTATGCTTACCAATATGATGGCTCGATCTACAACAAACCTAATAACAAAATAAGTGATAAATATAATCCTGACATATTTTTACCTTGATTCAAAAGAGGACTCCTAAGTCATTAATCAGCAACTCAAGATACTCTTAGTTCGTTTCATTTCTTGTGTCACCCCAATTAACTAAGAATTAGAAACTTGTTTGCTTCCATCTTTATTAAAGCGTGCATTGCCTTTTCAAATTAACCCTCATCTAATGGTACATAATATTCTAAGAGCTACAGCTTTTTCTTATATAGAGATGAAGAAAATTAAAGGTAAGTATTGTTACATATGGTGATTCTAAACTCCCGACATCATATTAGAATAGTTATGTTCGTCATTTGTACAACTGTCTTTTCAGTCAACTAAATGAATCAACATCTCTTTCTAAACAAATATATTCTCATCGATAATTCCCAATTTGTTCAATCAACTACAATTCAAATGTAAAAGGCATAAAACATAAATCTAAAGGACAATTATAGAATAATCCCGTAGACATTAATATTGATTTTTTAAAACAGACTCTTCTAATGGAACAAAAACATTTTTGAGGCGTGACTCTCTTCTCGTGGAATGGAGGAAGTAGATTCTAATGTGATATTCTGAAACCTAATATTTATGGTTGTCAGACATTTGGAAATCCCCAGTGGGCTTGACATATTTGAATGTCCGTGCAGACACTGATAAAACCAAGCATATAGTATACAAGTTACAAACATAAGATGGCTTACTCTTCCATTTGCTCGTGTGTAAAAACAACTACAGAACCTTGATCAATTCCTTTTGTCATTCGATAAGCAACCAATTGGTCTGCATCTCTGATTAATGATAAAGAATTAGCCGACTCCTCCAGGAAACGGATTATCCGATTGTGGAATACCTATTCATCACTGAATCATGTAAGACCAGGATGAAATGAACAGGAAAAGGTGATACATGACACATCAAACCAGAATAATGATTTGTAAACTCATTGCAGTGGATGTAGCATACCTCAGCAACAACAAGGCTCTCATTATCACCTAAAGAACATGAACTGCTCAAAGCCTGAACAAGATCATCAAGTTTTCCAGTTTTTGGAACATTGATGGTGTAGGGGGACGGAATGCTACCATCATCAAATTTCACAACTGAAATTGTCATCGTCCTCATGGATGTTGATGGCAGAGGCAATGACAGGTACATGAATGGGTCAAACGTGACAGAGACCTTTCTGCAAAGTGGACACACTAATGTGGACCGGTACTGGCCCTGCAATGACAATTATAAATGTATTAGCAAAGCATCACTTATGTATTTGCAACATGACTAGGTTCATCAGCTTTGAGCAGATAATCCTAGTATAAATTATAATACACTAGATATATAAAACATACTGTAGCATTAAAATCCTGCATTACATTGTAAGCCAGAGTTGATAAGTTCGATTAAATATCAAAAAAAAAAAACAGGGAGACTCAGCCTTAAGATAAAGAGGCAACGGTGAGACATCCTTGGGAGAAAAAACAAGTGCATCTCAGCATCAAAAACAAACTTTACTTTCCCATTGGCCATCTCTTTCGAACAAATCAACATAGCTTGTCAAAAAAGGGATCAACGAGAAGAGAAAAAAAACGATAAAGAAAGAAGGATATGAATTTACCGATGGTTATCAACCAGAAGGAAGACAAAGTTAGACAATAAAACGCTATGGTCTGACTTGAAGGAATAACTGAAGGAACGTGAGATATTGTATAAACCTAATATAGAACATATGCATCATAGATTTTAGGACAGACTTAGCATTACATTGACCTTGAACCACCTTAGACAGCAAAAGGTCATTGGTTGGCTAACTATGGCTCAAGAAGCCTAATAAAATGGGAACAGTCCTCACTGCACTTGAAAGTTTAATGAAATGGAGTAATTGTTATACTGGAAAGAAAAAGAAAACTAAAATCGTAGAAAATACAGTTTGACTAATCAATATCAACCCATTAGTAGACAAGCAGTCAAACAGAAGAGTGGTTTGATTGGAGTACTTACTTGGCAGACATCAACGATTATAGAATCATTGCGAGCCAGGTGATTCCTCCAGTACTCATCTGCAACTTCCTCATCTGGTCGAGTGTCTCCGTCCTTCACTTCATTGTATGGCTTGCATTTGACACGATTTAAATCTTCATGAAGCCCATCCAATAAAAAGGCAAGGAGTTCCTGAAGTCAATAAGAGTTACCTATTACTCTGAATTTCTAAAAACACCACCTAAGTAATTTCTCAACAAACATTTCACAAAATTAAGAATATGGAAAGTGAGATGACTTCAATAGGAGGAACAAATCTTAGTGCTGGTCCCTAAAAATCTAGAGAAAAACGCAAACCTGTGAATCATGCTGATTAAAGCCACTAAATTGAGGGGCAAAATGAGCAAGTTTTGATTTGAATATTCTTGGTGCTACAGGGAGTGCTCCAGGGGCCCACAACTTCTTCAATAAATCGCCAAATGCAGAAGCAATCTCACCCTGCCCAAAAATGCATACAAAAAGTACATCATAAAACTGCAGAGACGTGATGAAAAAACAACTGCGTCAAATTAAAATGACATGTAGAGGTAATGCTACTATAATGAACAAGAACTAAAACGTAGAATTCAGAAAAGCAAAAATCAACACTTAGCATTCTAGAATGATAGATCTACCAAAAAAAGAGAAAAAACAAAGCCCTCGAAATTACAAGGCTGATTGTGATTAAAACCACCTTCGGATGAAAGGAACGCTACGAACAAGGCATGCGAAAAACTTAAACTATAAAAGATACAATATCTGAAGCAGATGCAAATTATGTTAGAGATGTCAAAAAAAACTACGTACGTTCATGCCCAGTGGGTTATCATGATTTATTTCTTTCTTGAAATCCCCGAGAAAGTAATCAACAATCTTCGGGGTGTGTGCTAAACACTGCAGGCCACTATTCATGAAACAAGTGTTGCCTAGATTTTGTAATCCAGTCAACCCCAAAGCACCAACTTCACAGCTGCCAACAGATCCACAAGAACCGCTGCGAATGTGACAGGATGCGACATTTTCTGCACCACCATCCATCTTGAACGAACCATTAGTATTGTCTTGCATTGCTGCATCCTCTTTTTTCAATCCTCTACTCTTCACCGGATCAGATAACCCATAAACTTGCAATTCAAGCATTATCTGTACCCCGAAATCAAATTTAAATGCAGGGGGTTAGATGTGAAGTGTAAGGATACAGTAGTAGGATGGCAAATATTCTTGAGAACATTCAAAGGAGGTTAGAATACAGTAATTTTCTGACCAAACTAGAATAATTGTCTTATAAAGGCCATACAAAATTCATGATGGTTAAATTTCTACAATCTGTTTTTAAATCAGTGTGACACCAAATGCCCCCACGAAAACATGCTAAATAGATATTTTGAGAGACAGTTCTTGCAGCAGAAGGCTAAATGTAGCAAGTAATAAAGCACTTGTCCAAAAAAAGGGACTGTTAGTTAGCCAGGTTTTAGCATGCAGATGATGCCATTGGAAACATCATTCATGATGTATACAATTTAGGTAAATTAATTAGTGAACATATTTCAAGGGCTAACTACAATCAGGTTTCCTGTTTAAGACCCTGAGCATTATTCATTAAATTCAACCTATTAGATTAAGGGGGATCTCGAGAGTATGAAATATATAATTACTTAAACAATGACACATAGCAGTTAAGATATACAAGTCTATATCAACATCAATCATTTCTTATTTGATTTCCTATGAAAACTCGTTAAAACACAAGTATAAAATTCCTGCGAAGTATATATCGACTTATTAGTCCTCTCCACCTTCAATCTCACACTTACCTGATTTCAACTTTTGCTATGTTTTTACTATTCGAAGATTCCACTTTCCATTTTATCTTCATTCTCCCCTACTCATTGATATTTATTTTTCTTTTTCATTTTTCATTCTCTCTCCTACTTTTCTACCACGTATTTGCTCTTCTTAAACTGAGTGCCAAAACCAAGTGTGTCACCTGGGACGAAGGGAGTAAGTCTACATTACTTATAAGTTCTCGAGATTCTGGCAAAACAAGTGTTAAGAATGTGAGCCACAGACATATAAAAAGGTTGCCAGAGAAGAAATGTCAATCCATGAATCCTATAATTTTTTAAGGCAGCAAGAATAGCACCCAGTGAACGAGGGATGCGTAGCAATCAGTGCTTATTTCACTTCCATCCTGCCAAATTAGTATAAAATGACATTCAATTCCCACTATGCAATTTCATTTTTCAGAGAACTAATTCAAGTGCATCAGGCCACAAAAATTGTACGTGCATGCTCAATGCAATCTAATGATGGCATCTGGGCTTTTTACCTTCCCTAGTTGATAGCTAAGAGCTTATGGGGCAAAGCAGCTTCAAGGTGCTATCTATGTTATCAGAAGTTTGGTGGTTAAAAAGTTTGGATTTAATAATCCCCTTTCCCTTTTCAGCAGTTTAAGAAGCTTTATATGAGAACAAGTCAAACAGCAACAAGAACATTATCTGGTTCATTATCTAAATTCATGAAAATGCAATTTCCCACAATGGAATTTATGAGAACTAACAATGACTTTGAGAGTATAATTGTATCTGAGGATTAGCACTTACATCCTGCTCTGGCTGGCGCTGTGAGTCCTTCAGCATCTTATTTTTGTCATTCATGAAGTAAAGAAGAGTCTCCCCAGAAAAATCCCATATCCTGATCTGCATGAAGGCAGAAAAGTCAAATTTTCCAATGAAGTATAAATACATATCACAAACAATACAATCCCAACATAATGCTCACTGGCTCTGTTTCAATACAGAAAATCTTGCAAGCTCTCCGAAAGCATTCCAGCATGTTTTCCTACAAAAGAAAAGATATTTAAAACAAACTTTGTTGAAAATGATTGTCATTAAGAAAAATATTTATGATGAATTTAACCCAGGAAGTGTAAGTATAGCAAGCATATAAACCGGCTAAACCAAAAAATTCACAAACACCTTGGAACAACCGAGGTATATTCCTACCATATTAAGCTCAGTAAGAGCAGGGATCCAAATGTAGGGCAAACAAGACGACCTTGTCTGCCCAACATAGTATTTAAAACACGACACATATGTTTCACTTAGAAGTTAACACTAGCATTATAGTATCAACTTATGAGAAAGTCTTGCAAGAGCATATATTTGCACAGAAATTTTCCATTATCTGAAGGAAAAGTAATAGTATCCGGAGAAAGTTGAATGCAAAACTACCCTAACCTTGATAGAAAAATCAGCATTCAAGTGTTTGGGATAGAACATATATAAAATGGCATCTCTCAACACTTCGTATGCTGTCATCTCTATGCTAGCAACTTTCAAATCTTTACAAAGCCTACAGAGTTTTCAGGAACATTTAAAGAAAAACTTTTAAATGGTTGCAAGGAGGATCCAACAAATTCATACGAAAGCATTTATACATCCTCAAAACCCTGTCATAGTTGAGTTCTCATCTATGAATATCCAACCATGTAGATCATTCTATCATACTTTCCACATGCAAGTTATTTGCACTCTTCTTATGCATTATTAAACTCCAAAATATATGCTCCAACCTTCATGAATCTATGGATGACCTTATCCTTAAAATGAAATTCCATATCAAAACTACCACCATGAATTATAGGGTAAGTTCTTTAATGTAGGAGGCTGCTAAAAAACACTGTACCATACTCCTTCATCCAGGTAGATGTTGCAACATGACTAGCATACTAGGAATGTTAAACTCATATTGTCTACTGATATACCAATTATCTGAAGTAGATCCCTCAATCGTTGACCAATTTTAGAGATGACAGAAATGAAAAGGTAAGAAACCAACAAACAAGATCCACAGCAGCTTCCAGTGGAAATTCAGTGCTGGAAAGTAAGAATTGTCAATTTGGTAGTAGCTTAATTTAGTTAGTGGTTGGTTATTCTGCACCATATACACCAACCATAGTCAGAGTGTAATTATAATAGCTTAAACAAGTAGATGACAGACAACATTGATTCAAGATAGCTTTATATGACCATCATCGCTAGTAGGAAACCTTCTTGGTCTGCACGCGAATCATAAGAAATATTTTAATGTAAGGAGATAGGAAGAATACGAGCTAGCATTTCAAAATAAAACATAGTTGTTAGTTCTTTCTACACTATAGCAATAAGGTCAAGAAATAGTTGTACAAAGCTGTGGCAATATACCCATATGAAGGACAAAGAACTGAAACAATCTTTTACAGAATCTTTACCCAAACAGCTGAATATACAAAGTGAAAGCATAAAAAAAGAAATTTTCTACGGCAAGCATGAAATAGTAGTCCGTATTCATGTACCCAAAGAAAAACACCAAAAACGGAAAGGGTACCTTCTTGCTTATCTTCACTACAAACGATTCTGTTTCCCGCATAATTGAGAGTCTAAGTTGTAAGGGGTACACATCTGACATATCTTCTTCGGCCGAAGAAGATGTTCTACCATCCTTTGAAGTAATTTTAGAGTTACTATGCCTGACAGAGACATTTGGAGGTAAGTTTTCTAAAAAGGACAATTGCAACAACTCAACAAAAAATGCAAACCAGGTTTAACATCTGGCAATTTTTCTAGCAAGCAAAAGTTGAAAATGACACTTATATCGTATCCAAACAATCTAAGTAGAGTTAACAGAGCTTACAAATCATCCATCAAGCGTAACAAAAGCTCGTAAAAACTCTATACGAAGAGAAGAGTTTGTATAGACTTTCTGAAAGAACATCAGAATATTTCGAGCATATTGCAAGTTTTGCAACATTTAAAAGAACAGTTTCTAGTTACATTTACCAAGCAGAACGCCGAAATTCTAAAGGAGGGTTCAACAGCTAGAGTCAAAAAGATTTACTACCAAAATCAACCATGCAAATAACTAAATAAGTAAGCACTTACCATTTGAGTGCCTGAAGCCACATTTCTCCAGACACCAGTGCATAGTCGAGGCCGGATACTCCAGCTTCACCATTCTCACGACTCTCCGGCAGGGCGTCGCCTTCTTTACTCAAGTTGAATGATAGATCAGAACTAAAAAAATTGTTAATGAGTTTCATGGGGCCCCCATAGAGTGGTGTCGAAGTGGCTGCATAAAGAATTCCTCTCTTTTCATCTGACGAGGGTTGTGCTTCCTTCCACCACCTAATTAACCGACGTTATAAATGACGTAATTCGCATCAACAAGATTTGGGAGAATTAAATCTAGAGATTCGATTCTTCTGCCTGCACCTCGATTTTATCAACGAAAAAAATAGAATGCGGTTTGTGTGAGTGAGTTGAGAATTACCTGAGAGGGACAAAGTAAACTCTCTGGTCGTCAATTCCTGAGCGGGGCAGCAGTTCCGGCAATGTTTCCTGACAAGAATTTGAGTAATCCTCGGAGCTGTTTGTAAGATTTTCCATTTTGATTCTGAGAATCCTAGAGTGTATCCATGTGTGAATTTATAGGTAGAGAGAGATTTGAAGCGGACATGGACGTGTTGTTATGGACAGAGACAAGGAACAAAATGGTGGATTTGCAGAGAAACAAGGAGCTGGTAGTCACATGATTCAAGGGTGGTAATTGTGTAATTAAGCCAAATCATTTTCATTTATGAATAATTATTATTTCTCCTTCCGGTTTAGCACCATAATTTTAACCATTATATTTTAAAAAAAATATAATATATTGGGAGAGCTATTTATTGAATAAAGAAAACTAATAATTTTTTTGTTATAAGAGAAAACATGACAAATTTAGAAAAACATATAAAAAATATGTAATAAAAAAATAAAAATAAAAGAAGCATATAAACTTTGTAATAATCATTATCCAATTAATTTATAATAATCATTATCCTATTAATTTCTTCCACAGTATTCCACTAAAATGCTCCCTATTTTTCCTCATGTAATGAAAAAATGAATTCAGCATATATTTCTTGCAGGAGTGGGTGTCCTGACAGGCAAGGGCTTGTTTGCAAATTACAGAAATAATATCAAAATTGTGGATCCAAGTTATAACAACAGAAATGGGTCAGAAAAGTAAAGTCTCAAACGGGGCCTCAAAGTTGCAATCGCTGAAATAATTGTCTTCTTCCTTCTTCTCCAAATTTCCGATTTCTCTTATTCTTCATCTCCGAATTAAAACAAAGCAAATTCACGATTTCCAACTTCTCCAATATCCTCCAACGATAACCGGCACCTTTCCGATGAAATTGAGGAAGAAAATCAAGACTTAGAGGCAGATCTATGGGTACAACCGATTGAATCAGATTTCCCTGCTTTGCTGATGTTCTCCGACAGCAACCGGCGCATTTTCGACGAAATTGAGGAAGAAAATCGCGAATTAGAAGCAGATCTATGGCGACAACCGATTGAAGCCGATCAAATTTCAACAGCTTTAGTTGTAAATGCAACTGAATCGAAACCTGCTGAATAAAATGCGACCGTAACTACCGAGATTCAACTCCAAACAAATCAAATTCAGTTGCAAGAAGGTGAAATATTACTGAACTCAAATGAAGGTATGTTTTTCCCTCATCTTACTGAAATTACAGTGTTGAATTGCCATCGATATGAATTTAGAGTGTTGAATTGCCATCGATATGAATTTAGCTATTTTTGAAACTTGTGGACACTGAAATTCAACTGCTATGAACATGTGGAAACAATAGTACTATAAACTACACGTAGCTGAAAATTTCCGTATAGTATATGCATTTATTAACTTAACTCATGTATAGTTTACGATAAAACATACATTAGATTGAAATGAACATAAACACAGAGAATGCATTTATCATTTTTTTACTTTTGACAAACATGTGCATTGTTCAGCTTATACAACATACTCTAAATTTTGCATATGTTACACTACAAATAATATTTATTATAGTGATCAGAACATAGCTTTTATAAGTTTCTAATTTAAAGTAACTTCTTGTAGACTTTGCATAAATCACATTAACATAAATATCTTACATTATAAATTTATCCATTATAGTGCATATTTTCCAAATTTAAATGAAATAGATGCCAGTGCACCTAAAGTACTTGATCCAGCCCAAGTGAAGACAAAATGAAGAGAGAAAAGGCTGAAGTCAAGATTGGAAAAGAAAAAAAAACAAGGAAGAAAACTACTGAATTTGGTACAAAAATACCAGATGTAAAGACACTTTAAAAGTAGAATTTTTGGTGATACATGTTGCATTTATTTACCTATATATCGTATTTATTTTTCATTAACTTAAAACATTGTATTACACTGAATAACATACTGTGTTTGTTGGCTTATAACTACTCCATCTGTCTCATAACTATTGGGTTAATTACTTTTTCACGATCTCCAATGATCATGTTTGACTATCAATATCTCTAACTACATATAACATTTTAGCATAAAAAATTGATATTTAGAAAATTGATGTTTAGATTAATTTAACAATATCTCGCATGATATTTTTATTATACATATATTCATTTATATTTAGGGTCAAAGTTTACTAAGTTTGACTTTGAAAAAGTAAATAGGGAAATAATTTTGGGATGGATGAAGTATAACTTATTAACTTAGAATTTTCATTTGTTTTGCTTACCCAAAAACCAACATTTGTTAAGCGGCTTGCATTCTGTTTCACATAATCTGTGACACAAAATAATTAAATAAATGTAGGGTTAGTTGTCTTACAACTATAATTTATTAACCCATCAATTGCATTAATTTTCTTATATGCTCAACTAATCATGATAATTAAACTAGGGGTGACAAAATAGACCCGTAACCCGCTGGTCAAGCGAGTAATCTATTTTTAAACTCGGGTGGGTATAGGTAAAATAGGTAATGAGTTAAATGGGTAATGAGTTAAATGAGTATTTGAAAAATATGGGATGAGCAGGTTGGGTTTGCGGGTTCACAACGGGTTTATCCATATGTGGTTGAAACCAAAGGATTTACCTATATGAGTTTGTATATAAATCCATATGGGTCAATATATGGGTTGAAACTCGCTGGTTTACCCATATAGGTTATTATATAAACCTATATGGATCATTATATGGATTGAAACTTGCGGATTTTACCCATATGGGTTGGTATTTAAACATATATGGGTTCATATATGGGTTGAAACCCGCGAATTTACCTATTTTTAACCCATGTGTTGAATACTATTTTACCCACGGGTTGAGTGGGTTTAAACCCAACCCATTTGTGACCCGACCCAATTTTTACCCACCATAAAATGGGTTGAAATGGGTCATACCCATATTTTTAACAACCCATATTACCCAACTCGTATTTGACCCGATTGCCCATTTGCCACCCCTATTCGGAGGGATATGCTTTGTTCTGTCACTTTTGATATATCATTCCTTCGTTTGATTAACACATGCAACATTATCTTCATAAAGTGTTATGGGATCATCATTTGATAGGAGACCACTTGTGGTTTTGATATGTCGAGTCATGGATTTCAACCATACACACTCTCGGCTTGCTTCATATAATGCGATAACCTGAACATTGTTTGATGATGTGACGATGAGTGTTTGCTTTTGGGAACACCAAGAAATAGCAGTCCCCCCACAAATGAACACATACCCAGTTTAATATCTCATTTTGTGTAGATCTGACAGGTAACCTGCATCTGCATAGACAATCAAATCCTGTTTTGTATTGTTGTGATAAAATAAACCCAAATCAATTGTTCCTTAAAGGTAACGAACTCATGCTTGATTCTGTTCCAGTGTCTTTTAGTAAGAGATGAGCTGAATCTCGCTAATAAATTAACAGCAAAAGCTATATCATATCGAGTACAATTAGCGAGATACATAAGAGCTCCAATTGCATTGAAATACGGTACTTCCGGACCAAGAATCTATTCAGACTTCTCACATAGGCGAAATGGATCCTTTTCTAAATTAAGGGATCTGGCGACCATTGGGGTACTCAATGGATTTGATTTATGCATATTGAATCTCTTTATGTCCTTTTTGTGTAATTTGATTGATGCACAAGTATCCCATTTTGCAAGTGCTCAATCTGCAAACCGAGACAATATTTTGTT
>JAUOBV010000007.1:7650621-7664779 GCA_032360425.1 Rubia occidens
ACACTTAGGAATATCCCTTGTCTCTGTGGATGACCCCGACTTGCCATTATCTACTTAGTTGTAGTTAAGAGCAAAAAGGGCTTAAAAATAGTATCTTTGAGAGGTACGACGATAACCTCCCAGACCTTGTACCTTCGATTGCAATCGAAGGTGAACCCTTTACGATTCCACCCAGACGAATTGGAAGGAGTGAGAAAAGCTATCTGCTTTCTGAACTTGCTGGAAAAAGTGATAACAGCATCCCTCTTGTTCCCACTATGTGTCACGCTACATAATGAACAGAGCAACCTATACTTAGGCTTAATCTCGACACCTCGTCATAAACTCTCACATTGGGATGGACTTGTGCGGGATTGACCTTGAATTCTCTGAGCATTTTCGAGAATAAGAGTGGGAAAGGAAAACAAAGCCCATTTTGAATGTGTTTTAAATAAATGACAAACTTTCCTGTGGCTAAATTTAAAGGAGATTCTCCTACTTGCAGAGGAGTTAGCTCGAGGTCAGGGGGGATAATTTACCCAGAGGGAATAGTAGATATTTTTTTTTTTTGAAGATTCTGGTTCCCTAGAAGCATCCTCGAAGCCTTATGCTTCTGAAGATGCATCTTCCTTATTCCCATGGTCAGCCTCATCACTACGGGGCTCGAGGTCCTCGCCTCTATCGTCCGAGAGAACATTACTCTTCTCCTTTATCAGGGAAGGCTTGCTTGGAGGATTACGTTATTGGACGTTTTTGTTCTTCCATAAAGGGATTTGTGCTGAAACTTCCCTTCTTCTACAGGCACCGAAATTCTACACTCCCCGTTGCGGGTGAGTTCCATAGGGGACCTTCCCCATACTGGCAGGCCAACCTAAAGGAATTCCAGCAGAAGGCTTGTTATTAATCACAAATCCATTTAGATAATGGTTAGTGCGACCTCTCTTGTCGACCTCAAACTCGGGATCTCAATAAAAAAAATTCTTCAGATATCTTAGGCGAATCAACTTCTTCCTCTTTCGTCCGAATTTCATTAAAAAAACCCCTCATGTCAGATTTCCGATCGGAAGCAGGAGTGCTAGTAGCTACTATAGATAAAGAAGGGAAGAAATGAAGGTGGAAAAGGTAATAAGACTTACTCGTTAGGAGAAGAAAGTTGATAGAGACGGTTGTGAAGGATTTGTGCGCTGCAAATAACCTGCAAGTAAAGTGAGAAGAGGTTGGGCAAATGAGCAGTTAAGAAGCATGAAATGGTGGCTGGATAAAGTTATATTGGGAAACAGAAAAGTTGAAAAGGCGTGAGAATCTTTTCATATCTCCCACAAAGAAACAGTCAGTCGCACACTTTGTCTGCAAGTGATTAATATGCACATCTCCACAAATTCTGAAAGAAAACAAATGAGAAAACTAAACATCCCTTTATCTCGAATGTTTCCAAGTCTCGAGGAAATATTTAGTTTTTTGGGGGCTTTTGATGATGGTTAAAACTATTAAGCTTGAATAAAGCACTGGCCCTATTTCGACCCAATAAACTCAAGAGAAACGATCAATGTCATGGCCGTATTTACGAGCATTTAATGTGTCATGAAGAAATAGAGTTAAAGACAAATACTACTAGGGTTACACAAGTATAAATACAAGGGACATATACATTTTAGATTCATGCTACTTTATACGATATTCATACGTTTTGCTGATTTCATCATCAGAGATTTTTCTGCTGAGACTCCGCGAGGCTTGCTTCTTTGCATATCGCAACCAAGGGACATGGCTAGATGAACATTCCATACCATCTTTTCGAAGAAACTGAATGTAATTGAAACATGTGCTTTATTTTCTTTAGCTGTTTTGCTTGGATGAATGTATAAGAAAGTAACAATTTTTATTTTTTCCACGATTGGTGTTTTGTGACTCATTAGATTAAAATAGAAAATGTATAGATTCATGAGTCATAAACTATTTGGAGGTAAGATATTACGTCCCCCTCTTCAAATACCTTTTATTTTAATTATTAATAAATGGGTAGGGATCTGCCAAACCCCAAACTCAACGGATGGTATTTATTTAAATAAAAATTGCGATCAAGGAACTTAACGGTGCTGCTTGATCCGTTTAAGATGCATCAATCCCCTCCTTAACGGACAGGCAAGATTAGCTGTGGATGTCTTTCGATAGCAATCAAGGAATAACTTTGAACCTCTTCAACTTCAGATTCTGTTTATCTTAACAATAACTAGACCGACATAAATAATCACGTAATCCCAAAAAAGAAAAAGCTGTAATTGGGTGTGACCAAATTGGCCCTTTTAAGCCAAAAGCCAGTTCGACGGGGTCTAAATTACAGTGAAAAATACAAAATTGGATGGTAGGGATCCTAGTACTGGGATGGGAGCTCAGAAGAGTGTTCACGCTGGCAACGGTAATAACTCACATTCTCGACTGTTCACTGCAATTTACATGGTGTTTGCATGTAATTTGGAGGGTTTTCGTTTTTCATTTATGGTAAACTGGTATTGAGATGACTGAATGCTTGCAGCCAAGATAGACTTCAACGTCGATTTCACGCACAAACTGTGTGCAGCTTTGATGCTGCATTCCTCAAGGTTTTTTCCTTTCTATCATTTTAATGTCTCTCTCATGTTTGTTTTTTACTCTAATTCTGGGTTATCTCAAACAGAACTTCTGGCAGCCCTCTCTCCTTGATTATTGGAAGGTAATTGTTTCTCTACTTGGAAGACTCTGCAACATTTGATAAGCAGTAAGAGTAACTGACTTTTTAAGTTTTTTTTTGTGATTTTTTGCTTGGCGGTTTTCAGTCTTTGCTTGAAGCACCCCAATTTATTTGGCAAGAGTGAGAAACTCGATGTCCAGTGGGATAAAGGGCTCTATGATTCCAATATATTCATAGCATACAGGAAACCAAGGCCAGAATGGATTTCTCAACAGTCATTTGTTGTACAGGTTGATTTTACTCTTCGCTTCTAGTTTTCCTATAAATGATGTATTCTTCAGTGTTGCAATACATGCTCACCCATAGACCTATATAGAATTGATACTAGTAAACAATGCTCCTGTACTTGATAACCTTATTTCATATGGATTACCTCTCTCTACGTACTGGTGGGATTTTGTACATATGGCTGGTGCAATTTGGATTAGTGATTCTCACCCGTAATGTAAAAGTTTGGCCCCATGAATGGATAAAGTACTCTCTCTATCTGCAAGCTTCTTGAATGTTTCAACCTACGATACCTTATTCTTCAGCTTTGTGTGAGCTTCTAGGACTACTACTCCGAATTTCAAAGTCATTGTATAATTGAAAAAGCAAATGACAAAATGATCAGCCTAATCTGATTGAACTACCTTTGCTGTCCAGCATTCAGTTTCTCCTGAAATTGGGGTTCATGGTGTTCCTGTGGACAATTTTTCGCGTTCTGGGAGTGGAGGTGTAAATCTTTGTCGCATTTCTGCTGGTTTAGACTTAAGTGAGCCTGCAAGTTCAAATTGGAGCAGCAAAACCAGTATAAAATTTGAGGTATGTCTTACGAGTTCCCTTGTCAACTTGTGGGCCTATTTTGCCGAGTCATGTGAATGGCTTACAAATTTTCTCCCGGTGCAGCATGCACGTCCAATTAATGATGAAGGCTACTCTATTAGCAGAGATCTACACGGATTTCCCGTGACTTGCAGGTAGAGGACAAGCTAAAATAGTAGCTTTTACCCTCTCATACAGAAATTTTTTATTTAACATTGTCGTGTTTTTGATAACTTCTGCTGCAGTGGGGTATACCATGACAGTATGGTGGTGATTAAGCATGAATCCCAATTTGCAAAGGCCAGTGAACGCAGTTTCACAAGGGTAAAACACATACTTTGCCTCTGAGTGACAGATAGGTTTGTTTTGGCAGATAAGGTTACATTCTGATCAGTGTAAAAAGAAATGTAGCCTTCTAAGATCAATCCCAATGTTGAATCTGATCATTTGGACTTGATTTCTTGTTCAGTTTACTCTGCAAATCGAACAAGGGATAAGTCTTCTTTCAAAATGGTTGATCGGTTTAAGTTTATTGCAACAAAGGGAATCAGACTTGGGCGAGCATTTTTGTTGACGAGGTGACTTAAAATTTTCCCATACTTTCTAAACCGTAACTGTCACTTTATACCTGCTCTGAAACATGTGAAGTTTAAGGTTTACAGAACATTCAAAGAAAAGTGTAATGGGATTGTATGAGAGCATAAATAGAGGTACTGAACAATGGAAAGTTATGATATGATCATGGGTTAGAAGTTTTGTTGTTAGACTGAGTAACATTTAGTTATGTTCTCATTTACATCTTACTGGTGTCTCTTTCTTCTGTTCTTGGTTTTTGCCCATGGGGTTGGAGGCAGTAATAGCAAACCTTTTTTTCGCAACTAACCTTGAAATGGAGTATTATGTGCAGCTTTAGTCAACTTCTTACTCCATAAGTCCTGATCTTTGGTGGTGCTAATTCAATATCTAGGATTTATAAATTTTCTTTTGTTCATATAAGTTCTTTTAAGTGTTCATTTGCACATGTAATTCATTTATACCTAACAGCCTTACAGGTGAGTCCATTGTTGGGGACATGGCTCCATATCAATCTTTTGCTATTGGAGGACTTGGTAGTGTGCGGGGATATGGCGAAGGTTCTTAATTTAGTGCATTGGTTGGTAATTGCACCGTCATTCAAACTTAGGGAGGATCGCCAGAAGCTGCTAGAATTAGAAGAGGTGCATAAGGCTGCACTTGCTCCGGAGGTCGACGAGAAGTTGTGCATCTTTTGGAGCCTTAATACTTTACTCTGCTCTGAGTTACATTATGTCTTTAACGGTTTAAATTTTAAAAAATATCAGCATATGATTCGACAAAAAAATACCAATTTTTTCCACAAATTCGACATGCGCGTGCTGGAGACACCTAGTACTATACTAAGCCAAAGATAAGATCTCCATCTCAAGTTTATGTCGAAATCATACTCTTTCTCCAAACATGTTTACAACATAGTAAATATATGGTAGCTCTATTACAATAAGATATTTATTCCTACATGGAATGTGCAAATTTATGCCAACGTGATTGGGAGAACTTCTACTAATTCACCACTATAAAATAACATGTTATATTTAAATTATATTCATTTAATTGTCAATAATCCGAGAATAAACTTTTGGCCTGACTTAAGCATCAGAGAGTCTTCCCTGGGACAACCCCTGGGGTATATGTTTAGCAGATTCGGCACTCAGCAACGAGGTTTGGAAATCAAAGTGGTGTTCGATAAGCATCAATTGGCACGCCATGAGACTCGATTGTCAACAACCGCACACCTTATTCAATGTAGCCCTTATATAAAAATATACTCAAGGGTTAGTCACAATTAGTTTTCACCTATGCTAACGAAGGGATTCACTTCCAGAGACTACCAATTCTCCAACTAGAGTCAATCTACATGCAATGACTGACCCACCACCACCAGCTAATCTACTGTCACCAGTAGTTCCCTCGAATGTAGTTGGTCTATCACTGCTAACTAGCCTTGTGGCAATGAGGATGTCACCTACTAATCAGATCGTGACTGGATGATCAAATGTACTTATTGCTCATGAATCTGTAAACCCTATGTACAAAGATACAACACCACTCGATACCGAAGAACACACTATAAGATGAGAATTCAACCATCACTCTTTAACAAACTTTGACAGGTTTACGCGAGAATGGTGTAAACCTATGGCTGTAACAAAACCTGAAGCGATTCATACTACATGGGACCTCGTTCATCCGTCCCTGAATTTTAAGCTTATTTTTTGCACATTTGGGACTTATATTTTTTTTGTAGATTGTAGGTTTTGTGGAAGAGAATTGGATACTTTTTGAATTAGAGGGTTAGGATCATATTGCATGATTTTATGCCTCAACTCTTTGATTTGTGAAGTGTTTGATGTTAGTTGGAGCCCTTCCATGATTAAGTCAATGATTGAAGAGAAGATTCAAAGGAAAAACTAGATCATCAGAGGAAGGCCACTTGCAAAAGTGGTAGAAGAATAAGGAAGACTTAAGAGATTGTAGAAGAGTCAAAGAACTGAAGACTAAGTAAAGGAAGCAAGCCAGGAGCAAGAAGGCTCCCATCTTGTGGACCACGAGTATTTGTGTGGTCGACGATGCTCAATTGGGAGCTAAGGACTGAAATAGATTTTGGCTAGCGGACCATGAGCTATTGCGCGGTCTGCGGTTCTCTCTTTGGAGCCAAGCTTTTCTTGGCTCACGTACTGTGCAAATGTGCAAGGTCTCCGAAAACCACTCAGAAGCCCTAGTTGACTGCAACTTTTTAGCCTCTCTTTATCTCTCTTATAAATACTCTCTTTTATCCTTTGGACAAAGAGTCGGGCCAATAGAGAAACAACCCTAGTTTCAATAAATTCTCTCATTGTCATCATGTTTATTGTTAATTAAATGCTATTGTTATGGGTTTTCATAGATTAGGCTATATTTAAGCTTGGGAGCAATTGGTAATATTTTTAACATAAAATTGTAAGATTATATTTGGTCTACTTTTGCCATTGATTATCAATTGTATTTGTTCTTTATTGATGTGATTGATGCATGATTATATGAGGATGTATATATAGGTTACATTTGTGGATTGATTACTTGCTTGATTTTAAAATGAACGCGGAAGATTTTGTATTTTTGTTATGTGGCCACTAGGAACTTCTAGCATGTGCATGCTTCATCATAGTGGTTCTTAAAGGATAAGATTGAACTATTTCATATTTTTATGGCACTGTTCGTCTAGAGTAACCCCAGGGTAAGGCCTATTATGCAGTGCAGTTCATCCACTCTAGCTTAACCGATGGGAAGTTAGAAATATTAATTTGAACGGTATACGAGGAGATAAGCTCTCCATAATGTGTGGTCAAGGAAACATAGTAGGATAATATTCGATGATAGATAGACTAAAAGTGTGAACCAAATGCAGCCAAGCCTTATAAGATTTATATTTACACTCTTTGCGTCATTTGCATGCTAATTTAGTTCTTAGTTCTTAGTGTGGTATTTAGATAGTTGTAGTGTTCTCATAAAACCGCAACCCCTTTTACAACACCCACTAAGTGACATTAGTGTGTGAACTATTAACTACATATATCATTTAATCGAGTCTCTTTTCCCTATGGAACGATCCTTATTTGCCACTATCACTCTCTAGTAGTTAGTTGCATTACTGTGTAGAAATTATATCTTTGACAGGCATGGAGATCGCCTCCTGACCTGCCACCAGATCATGGCTTCACGGGATATTCCTCTCAACGTTAGGTTCAAGCTAGTGGGATCTTACCTCAGGAGCAAAGCCTTACAATGGCTCAAATATTTACCAAGAAGACAGCTCACTGATTACCATGTCTTTGGTCGAAGCCTACTTACAAGATTCTAGCAGTTGAAAAAGTTCACTAAGACAATGATAGCTCTGCTAAATCTTTGACAGAAGCCATTGATTCGACTGCATCTTTCTACAAACGTTACACGGAAAAAAGATTGGATGTTATTGGAAGGACGGACACAATGGTCATCTTAGAGACAGGGTACATGAATGGCATGAAAGATGAAAATTTATACGAGAAGGTCATATCCGATACTCTGTCTACAATTCAGCAGCCTCAGGTCATGGTGAAGTGATACCCTAAGGTGGAAGAAGTCATAAAGCGGAAGACATACAATGACAAGACCGATCATGAAACTATCACTATTTGGAAGGAATTCCCCGGCATCAATCGAGGTATCTCTCATTGAGAATATCTGGCTTCATACTAAGGGTGAGTTTGATCTGATTCATCATATAGACATCTGCATTTGGGTTTATGATAAAAATGGATCTCTCAAAGTTTAGCTTTTGGCCCCAACATCTTGACATCAAAATCCACGAAGCTATTGCCTACGACTTATATTTTGAATTAGAATTTTCTTCTATGTCACCTCAATATTAGTGGTCCACCATCAAGTAAACAAATATATTGTTGTATTATTTATTCTTTGTAGATGAGAAATAATAATTTAGGCTCCCTCATTTTAATTTGTGGAAATGGACCTCGCAAATGTCCAAGATGCATCTACAATCAATGTGGAATTTTGCCTTGTATGATACATTCTCAACTCGTTCCACTAGTTGTTTAAGCGCAACCACATTCTACTGCCACTCAAACACATCCCCGACAAAGACCTCACCATTTGTAGCTCAATAAAAAGAGTTTTTAGTTTCATCTTTTCTGGGAACAATCATATCAGCCTTAATATGCACCAAATCTTCCGCAAGTGAAAATCCATGAGACATAAACCTTCAGTGGGGATATCCCAGGATGAATTTCCCAAGAAAAAAATATGTTCTGTCAACTTAGCCTTGATAATGTGCATGCAGTTCTGTTAATCAACACAGCATTCTGTTTCCAAGATATGTCATAATCTTGTGTTTTCCTCTTGGAGATGGACTGAACAATACAGTTTAGCTCTTCAATCAAATATTCAATCTGTGTCCAGGACCGGCCCTATCTTTTCAATAAGCAAATTACAAAAAGTGGCCCATATATAATTAATTTATAATATTTAAATAATTAAATTATAAATCGCAAATATATAAGATAAAAGTAAGTTATATTTTCAACAATTAAACAAGCATAGTTTAAATTTTGGACCCTTTTTAAATGTTGGTGTCGAAGTAAATTATAGACAAAAATCGAGGAGGGTTTCGAAAGAAATTTTGTTAAAAAATAAAATAGAGCAGTCAAGCTCAAGCCGCTGCACTGCAAATGTCAAAATGAAAAGTCGTCCATCTTTTCCTTTCTTCAAATACTGAAATATTCATTTTTCTTTTATTTTCTTTACATTTATTGCTATGTATAGGAGTTTTTAAAATGGGCCCAAAAATATGATAAATTTTTGGGGCTGAAGCAAAGGCTTGATATGCCTCTACTATTGGGTCGGGTTTATTTGTGTCAAACAGATCATTAAATCTTTCGAAGGCAGAGCAATACTCAATTTGAGAATGATCAATTAGAGAATATTGTATGACCAATAGCTCTTCCAAGAGAATATTAACATGACCTTTTTTCAGCTTGAAATTTTGCTAACGTGACATCAAGTTTAATCAAGGCCTCGAGATTAGGGATGATAGAGTGGAGGATTTTGGAGGTCCTTCCTACATCCACCCCAATGTGTGGGCATGGAGATAGTTTTGATCTGGGTGAGGCGAGTATGGATATGAAAATTATATCCGTCATAGGTAGTGGTTGGGTTTGGATAATAGTTCACACCCGCCCCATTAGACCCGCTATATATCCAGTAATTAATATACTATAATATATTCACGTAAATAATTAATTTTTATTTTAATATTTAAGTTATTATATTAAAGCAGATTTTAGTTTTTTTTTGGAGATATAGGTGGAGTGAGTACAATGGGTTTGAAATGGATAGGGAAACTCAAGTGGGTGATTGCGTGGGGATGGATTTTATATAATAATGGATGAGGCGAGGTGAATTTTAATATTGTACCCAGCATGGATGATGGGACGAGTGTGGATATGATTTTTTTATTCGAAAAAACAGTGGGCTCATTCTCATTGATATGACGGGTTGATGTAACAAAGCATAACCGTTTTTGCTAAGTTGTGCTCATTGTCTACTACTAGTCTATCTACTTTTACAATTAATAAACTAGAAAACACCATACCTAGATTTAGCATCTCCCTTGTTATCAGCCTTGCATTCAGAGGGATTTCTGGGTATTTACTAATGTACCGTAGCGCTACTTTGCAATTGATCTTGATTAGTAGCTTGCAAACCCGTATGTTGGTTGCTAGTTTCATGTTGTTGAGGATTTCCGTTAGTTTTGCTTGTACAACTGTTAATGCCTTGATGACTGTCGATCCAGCCCATGCCTCTTATGTGCTTCTCCGTTCCGCACACCATTGCTGCCACCCCATTCCCTGATTTTCACAGAAAGATATGTATGTCGGATATTAACATTTTTAGTTGGGCATAGGTACGGAGGGAACACAGTCCGCACCCGGCCCACCCCACTGCCATCCCTATTTGAGATCACTAAGCGGATCATCCACGACCCCTAATGCTTAAAAGTCAATCCCAACAGCTCCTTGATTTTTTAAGCCAAAAGCTATCAGATCATGAAATTATTGGAGTCTGATATAGGGCTCGGTGTGTTGGACTTTGAGAAGTAATCAGCAACTAAACTATCCACATGAATCTGATCACCCGAGAAACAAACGTAACAAACAAACAATGCATTCTCAGAGATAACTCCGGTCATATTCAACACATACTCTTTACTGGTTCTTTATAACAACCAAATGCTAGCCTCCCTTGGAGAATTTGGAGTTGGTCCTTGTGAGCTGAAACCATTAATAAGGTGATTGATATTCTGCAGCAGAGGCTCCAGCAGTTCCACATGTTGATCATGAGCTACATGGTTAAGTTCAGATGACAAGTTCTCGTTTTTTCTTCTTTTTCCTTAAATATGAATGAAAACGGATCCCATCTCTCAGAATCGATTCTTTGACAGCTACCTAGGAAACATGTTCAAGGAATTCATGGCAATCATCACAAGTCCTTGGGTTTTTTGTGATCATAATAAGTACAATACCAAATGATTGAATCAATCCAAAGCAAATACTATCTTCTCACAGTGGCTCAAGAGTCCCCCGACCTGATCTAGAACCCAATGGAAACATGGAACATAACCTCTTGCATTAGCAGCAAATATCAAACCAGAAAACCTTCTTCATTTTTGAAAATAATCAGTAAACTCGGAGTTTCTGGTCAAACCGTCATGAAAGATATTGAGAGAGAAGAAAACTGGAGAGAACATTTCCATTGATCTGAAAAGTAAGGTTAGAATACTTGACTTCTCATCAGCTAACTTTTGTATTTTATATACACAGCTATACAGAAAAGCAGTACTCAAAGCTAATCTATATACGTGGTTCCTAGCTGATTTCAGTTACAAATTTGGCAGGAAACTGAGAGCTTGAATACCCTGCTGCAGATAAACATTAGAGAGTAGAATATAATTACCAGCATTCGTAGGTTCCATTCTAACTAGTTTTTCAAAGATGACTTCCGCATATTTAGTTCAAATACACTCAACCACCACCAAGTTGAGCCCTCGAGAGATAGGCATCTGGAGCAATTGGCATAGATTGGATGAAATCCATAGTTTCATCCAGACGTCCTCATCGAGATAATAGATCAACCACACAGTACAAGCTTTGGGGTTATGTTAGTCTTCTGAATCACGTTGTCGCAGAGCTCCAATCGCTTTTCTACCCACCCAGAATGGCAGCAAGCGGATAAAACAGGGGAAAATTTAATATATTTGTGAGGCGGCACAAACAGCATCACTTGCTCGGCCATGCACCCAGCAATTAGTGCATTCCTTGAAACCGAATTCTTCCTTGTTAAGGAATTAAATATGTTTTCAACATCATACATCCAGGCACAGTTTGCACACGTGTTTATTAAAGCATTTGCCACAGGTAAAGGAAAAGCATATAAAACCAACCTTCTTGTTCTTGATACATAGGCATGTAGAGAAGGGCCTCAAAGAAGATATGCCAATGCAGAAAGTGCACTCACTATCGCTGTTGAATGAGGTTCTGACCAAGAAAAGCTGTAACGTTCTCGCAACTAGGATCAAGGACGAAAGTCATTAGACAAAGACTGGAAGTTTTTTCTTAAAATACAATTGAAAATCCTGATTAAAGAGAGCCTGCGAAGCATAGCAAATTAGCTATTAATATCTGAAATTCTGCAGGTGAGATTCCCAATTGACAATCTGGTCGAAACAAGTAACCAGTTCATGTTACTACCCTATAAAAAGATAATCACACTAGACTTCAGAGCTGCCACGACCTATTTAGCCATGACATTGAACAGAAACTTCAAGTAGAATATCAAACTCGATAGTAAAGCACAGAGCACAGCATGAAAAAGAGGCTGACTTCTTGGAACTAGGACTATTAGAATATGCTGCTGAAGAAGCTGAAAGAATATTCACAACCACAAGTTATAGGAACAATCACAGATATTGTATACAGCAACAAAGCAACGAATATTGGCCATCACAGTCAACAAGTGATCGTAAGTGAAGAAAAAGAAGACATATCGCAGTTAAGAAGACATATCGCAGTAAGTGAAAAAAAAATCCTAGGAATTGGATTTCTGGTACACAATGAAGGGAAACGAGGATGATACATGCCTTGAATAAACAAAAATAGCAATTTTATGAAACTCACAACACCAGCAAAACCAGAGGTAGCAGGGACCATCCAATCTTGCCCCACTATTGTTGCAAAAGCTTTAAAACAAACACCAATAAAGGAGAGAGTTGCAGCTATAGAAGCATGGGTAACTAAGAGGAACAGATTACATTAATATTAAGAGGTTGGATACAATCCAGATTCCAGATATGAGATATCCAAGAAAATCCACAGTAGCCTATCAAGAATGTATTTGAACTCATATACAGACTAAAGCAGCTCAACCTTGACATTTTTTTTGCTACCATCAAAGTTCTCCATCTACAGACGATATCAACTTTAAAAATTGGCACCTCCATCAGTTCGTACCTGAAGTGCGAATAAAGATGCACCGTATTCTTCAATTCCTGTTTCACCTTAACCGCAGCCCATGCGTCGCCCTTCAGACCAAACAAGAACCTGCCGGAAAATTCGTCGGAGATGCAAACAAACCTTGGACCATTTCTCGACATGTGCGTGTCATCCTTCGCATCATGCTAGTCATCTCCGTGTCATTCCAATTTTATCGGATGTCCCCGAAGGGAAGAGCCTTGCTCTCCAGATGATGTTAATATCTTGACGTTTGCCTTTGTTTCTTGTCGATATGGGATGTACGAAAGGAACAAGCTATATGGGCCGCGCGGATATGAACGATTAAGCCCAGTATGTAAAGTGAAGCCCAACGTTTTTTATTATCTTCCTCTTTTTCTAGGATTTTTATATCTTTAAACAATTCTCATTTTACGAATTTTTTTTCTTTTCTAATTTCTCAACTAGCTATTTCTAATAAATTATTATTTCAATCTATTAAGAAATATATACATACAATATTCAAATATATATACACACACATCACTCTTGAATTTTAGTTATCTTTCTACACACAAAGTCTTGTTTTAGACCGACTAACCATTGGACGGAGTCATTTTATAATTCATGTAAATAATAGGGTCATTTTATTTTTTAAATTTATTTATGATATTATTGTAACTTTGAGGAAAAAATTTAAATGTATCGCAATGTATACATAATTTTAATTTGACCCTAAACGCTATTGAAACGAGGTTTTAAATGATTGGTCTAATCGTTATTTAGTCTAAAAGGAGACTTTATCCTCTCTATAAAATTCACCATTTTATTTTTGAAATTTATCTAATTTTAATCAAATATTTTCATTAAGTAATAATACTACTATTCGGGATCCTGTTGGACTTTGCATAGATATTGAGTTGTTGAGCCGCCCAAATTGAGTTAGGGCGTTTCAATAACCAGCAAGTTAAGATTCTCCACAGAGAAATAATGCGTTGCTACTTCCACTCATTTGTGTACAATTTGTGCAACATACTAACCGTAGTTTCTTACTCAGTTACAAACTATTTTAGATTCCGTCATGGTTAATATCATCCTAAGGTGAAGAGTGAAGGTAGGAAAGTCGCATCCCGATAACTCCGTGGATGAAACTCAAAGTATGAAGGGCCTTCGGTCGAATCCCACAAACAGGAAGCCATTGAGCCAAAGCCACGATAGTAGAAGTTTAGTGGAAGACCAAATCTAATAGAAAGAGATGTCTTGTTTTAAAGGTTTGGACAGCTAACCCTAGTATTTTAGGTAAAGATGAGATGTCGCACGAGTATAAATACATAGATATATTCCTATAATATTTAGTCACTCGTGATTAATTTCACACATATCCTATTCTAATTTAAACATACGAGACTCTCCTCGTCACTTTGGGGGGGCTTTTTCTTGGAGGATTTTTTTTACTATTAGGTCAACGTTTGGAGTCTAATCAGTAACTTGAATTACATCGCTTCCAAGTCAATGTAATTAGAATTTGCATTTCTTGTCAATCACCAAT
>JAUOBV010000007.1:7720271-7734379 GCA_032360425.1 Rubia occidens
TATCCAATTTCGAGTTCCACAGCGGCAACCATATAGTGATAGACAGCATGTGTACACGATAAATGTTGAATAAATAAAAATTAAACAGTAATGTAATAAATAATCGACAAACTAAAGGAAAGAACCACCCTCAACGAATCAATTCACATGTGAGCATAAGCCAAACAACGCGTCTGTACAAGAGTGTCGAGTTCGAAATACAATTCATACATTAGCCTACATAATGCACAGTAAGCAACAACTCCACGAAATAGTTTATTCGATCGATCATGATGAATGAGCATTCAGCACTGCCCGGTAAACCATGTCCATAAATTGATCATCCTAACAAAAACCAAGAGTTACAGGTTAAAAATGAAACAAACAATTTAGTCAATAAACCAAGAGCGCGAGTATAAGTCGGTTAAATCATTGTCGCTAGCCTGCCAGAAATCAATTTAAATGCATCTTTAAGTCACAAGTGAAGTGAACGTGAAGTAATTTTTACCAATGTGAAGCAATAAAAAAACTAAGGGCGGGACGAGACAATATATGCACAAGCAATACAAGAACTATGGGAGGGACAAGCTCATACCACCTCAACAAGCATAGGTCCAGGCTACACACAAACTAGGAAATATAAAGGTACGCACATTTATTTCTTTCCCCCAGACTACTAGGGTACATAATCACACACTTTTGCAAACTGTTGAGGTGGGATGAGATAGCATTCCTCTATTTGCAGACACAGATTATACTTCTAATATAATTATTTTTTAAAAAACCTTTTCCAAAGATCCCCTGTTCCGGGTTATTTAAATTCAGACAACAAAATTATATTTTGATTATGGAAAAAATGTTAGGAAAACATATAATTAATTTTAAACTAAAAAATCTGTTCTAATATCAAACAAAAAGTATGACAAGATATGCCCCTATAGCCAAACACCACAATGAGATCAAGGCTTAGTAGTTACTGTGGTTTTATTTATCTTAACATAAATCATAATGGATGAAAGCATACGACGGAATAAAATGATACATACCTGAACAAGCACAAGAAGTGCCTCGCGGATTTTGTCTTTGCTTATAAACGGCACAAAGTTCTGTGTAGGAGCTGCAGGAGTCAGAGATGGTGGCGGGGTTGGTGGTGGAAATGGTTGGAGTAAAGGAGCACCATAAGGACGCTGAAGGTTAGTTGGAGGATTAAGTGGAGGAGCAGTAGGTGTAGATGTTACCACAGGGGGCAGCATCAAAGGAGAGGAAGAAGGTGGGGGACCAAAAAAGGTTGATGGCTTCACCAAGTTGGCTGATCTTTTGGTGTCCACAGTTGACTCCGAACTGTCAAGGTGAGGCATTAAGGGGGTGGCTGTAGACAAAGGAGGCGATGGAACTCTGATGGTAGTCATAGCAGGCATAACTGCACCTTGAGGACGAGAAGTAGGAGGAACTGGGGCAGACAAATGATACGACTGACCAGCAACTGCTTCATTTGGAGCAGTACCAAGAGTCATAGCAGCCTGAAGAAGCACATGAAATTGGAGAGGAAATCCACAAACAAGCCATTAATTAAATGACATAAACAAGTCTGATTCAACAAATAATGGTAACATTGAATACGTGAACCAACTAGACATTCTTAATAGCATGTCTGAAATAGGAACATTTTTGCAAAATCTGAATATTCTGGATATAGATAACAGACCAGGAAGGTACAGGTTCGAGTCAAATGAGAGAATAGAAGATAGAAGTGGATGAGAAAAATAAACATACACTGAAGAAATTCACAAAGGAAAGGTCATCATGAACATCTGCAACAGTTGTGGAAGTTGATGATGGTGGCTCCAATGGACCATCCATGACGGCCATAGTTGGGACAGCTTCTAATTCTTCAAATTCACTGGATCATGATAAAACAACACATTATGTGGGGGGTAACACTACAACACATTACGCACTACACAATATTCTAACTTCCAAGGCTGTTTTTTAACACTCTTGAAAGATGAGAAAATAGGACAAAACCATGATAGCATATCTCATCAACAGAAGATAATAAAACCATCTGCAGCAAAAATTAATTGGGAAAACTAATTTCAAAAGAAGATGCTATTCATCAGAGGATACCACCGACCACGAACTCAGTCTCCAAAAATTAAGAGATTAGAAATGACTGTTACTCCAGTAAGAAAATAGTAGCGGACAGAAATATGCTGTATATAGCAAATCACTGGAAGGTAAAAAAATAGTACAACCAACACACATGAGATGCATCTACACTAAAGTTAGAATAATGCATCTCAAAACTATTCAAGGCAAAATGCAGATGATCAACAAACCCCCTTAACCTTATCATATGACCTGTGACATGTAGAACTGCTGGTTGTAGTCTTGTTACCTCTATAATTCTAGATAACATTTGGTTTAAATTCATCCTCGAAATTTCTTCACTTTTTATTTGAAAATTTATTTCTACCAAATACGGCATTTAAAAGAGAGAGCCATTTACATTTCCAAAACAATTCATTAATATTTCAGAAAAAGGAAAAACAACAAAACCAAACTGGACAGTAAAACAATTAACAAAGTTCCACAACTAAGACTGTAAATTAATACTTCAAAATCCATTACTTCTCTTTAATTCTTTTATTCCAGTAGGTAGGGGAAGAGGGTAAATGATAAGTTTACAGGTACGAGTTCAGTTGAAGCCATTTGTGTTCAATGTTGTATTCACTGAAGTTTCTGTACATTTTCTGTACTGAGCCTAGAGATACGTGATCTTTTATCTGCATCCCAATTTCTGTTTCAAAATGTCTCAAGTCTGAGCTAAGTGTAGATCTTGAAAGGTGATAAGGCAAGAACAAATGAAGATTTTGGTGCATTAAAGGCACGCTGTAATATCAATGGGCATGCTTCCACAACAATTAGAAACCAAAATGCAGCAAGTTTGCAGCTATGTTGTGCTGATCTTTGCTGAAATCCACATACAAATAGCTAATTGTTTGCCTCGTGAATAAAATTGAAGTCTACTTTTTCCAATAACATCCCTAAAACTGATATTACAAGCTCTCAGGGTGTTTACTTATCATGTAGAAAGACGTACTTCCAGTATGCTATGGCCATTATTTTGCCACCATTAGAATTGTAGTCATGGACTGCTAATGCAAAGTTTCAATGCGCGTATGTTGTAAAATGAAGCTTCCAAGTGTCACTGCTTTATGTTGCCTTTGAAACCCCCATATGCCTGTTAAGCATGATCCTATCTTTAACCATTAAGCAATACTACCATTAATTTTTTAGGATAAACCTTAGTATTAAAGCTGTATGTAAGAATGAAAAGAATTTTGAAAAATACACACAATAAAATGTATAGTAAGATAATAAATCCTAAATGACGCCTACCCTGAATATAAGGTGCAACACTAAAACTTCATTTCATAATATCTGGACTTGATTTTCTATTTCAAATGAATGTGTAGCAGCCAGCTCGGGTGATGAACAGAAAAATATAACAAATAGTTCAGTAATATAAACCTAGTGAAGTATAATTTCCCATTTATTGGTTCCCTGAATCTACCCACTTTGAAAGCATGGTACCATTATTCCCATTTCACATCTCAGATATAGTTGATCAGCAAATGCCATAATCCAGATGGAAGTTATATTCATGCAAAAAGGAACTTCGACACACGAGCTGGCTGGCTTAAACCATGCATTTAAGAAAAATTAATCATTCGATCTATACTGCCAAAACAACTAATCACAAAGGAAAAGACAAAGATCTGAAGCGCTACACTTCACAGATGCAAATATATATTTTCAAGTAATATTTAAACAATGACACATAATATTGAAGACGAGCATAGAATAATAGCACGGCATAATAAAAACGTCTGAACATGTCAAATTAAACCAGTCAAATGAAAATTTTTAACACAATTTTGTAAACTGCAGCAACACTGAGCAATCATGTGGTATCTGAAACTGCAGCTACATAGAGTTGTTCCAGAAGAGAGGAAGGAGAGAGAGAGAGAGAGAGAGAGAGAGAGAGAGAGAGAGAAGACTAACAACACATGCAATGCCACCATTGAGTAATTCTTTGAAACATTAGAGAATATGTAGGAGGATACATTTTACATTGAAGACTTGGAAAAGAAATACTTAGAAACTTTGGAGAACATGTAGGAGAAGATATGTTGGACAGTTGGAATCTTGGAACAAATGAAAAGCACACAGAGCAGCTGTTTTTTCAAAGCGCGATTTTTAGTGCTCTGACGAAAGAAGGCAAAAAGCACTGGAAAGTGCGCATTTCCCGGCACTCCCTCGTGATTCATGAAGCAAGGCCCACAGGCACGCGCCTAGCACTTAAAGCGCGCTTTTAAAACACAGATCCGTCTAACTTGCAATACTATTTTTGTTTTACAAATGAGACTCTAATAATGGGACTGAGAGAGTTGCATCCTATGTCATGAAACACAGTTTTCATTTTCTTCCAATCTCTAGCAAAGTCGATGACTTATTTCCTACACATGTCAGACTTCTTTTCCAATTTTGTTGATCATACACCCACAAAAACTAACAGCCCAAATAAATTCCATCTAGGGCTTCATAATGTGGTTTCAGGCAAGTCTGCCAAACACTAGTTCATACCTCACCATATGTGCACCACTAACAATCCAAGCACCATTCAAAGACAAGGATAACCAGCCATATCTGATTACATTTATAAAATGCACCTTTGAAAGTGCAATCCACAATAAGCATTCATGTCCAGATTGAAAAATGAGAAATATATTTTGGGTGCCGTAAAACATAGTGGCTCATGTGCATGCTGTTAATTCAACAGGATGAAAATTAACTGCAATACAATTTACTTCTGAATGATTCAGAAATTTGGACAGATACTAATCAATCCTCCAAAAGATTTCACAATTTAATGAATATTTCTACAATCACAATTGATTTACATGCCAAGAAACATGGCATTACAAAAGAATGTATGTGACAAAGTGAAGACATGTGTCACTCAATGTAAATCAACATCAATGCACCGAGTTACCATCAATGACCTCAAAACCACAAGAGACTGGAGAATATCAAAAGCTTTAACAGATACCAATTAGCAACAGGAGATGTTACCTCTTGCTAGAAGATACTTTGGCTTTTGTGGGCACCTTAGCGTATGCATTCAGTATTCTGACACGTTGACAATCAACAGTAGGAGAGAAAATGTCAGGAAAAAAAGAAGCAAAACAAAAAAGTAATGAAGTCCAAGATGGTTCATGATAAGAATCATCTGTTACAGTTCCATGATAAATTTGAACTAAAAAGTAATGAAGTCCAAAACGCTAAAACTAAATTAACTGTTACAGAATAACCTTCAAAAAACAAATGCAAGAGTGAAAGCACTATGCCATCTAGTGAATTGCAGTCAGAACAGGTTAGTTTGCTCTTGGATCAACAAACATTGTAATAATTAAATAAATAACAAGAGAAGCCAAATCAACAAAGGAAATACATAATTATAGAACACAGGGAAGGCTTCTATATCAGATTAGAGTTGTGCCGCAATGCCTGCATTACACGTTACGAAATACCATTAAGATCACCAATTATGTAGACTGGAAGTGATGCTTCAATTAAAATGGCTACAAGGAACTAGACCGCACAACAATAGGTGAACATAGTTTCCAAGTAGCAAAGCCATAAAGTTTTCCCTATACAAAATTTATTGAGATGATTCAGGCTTCATCTTCAACCTGAAGTTTTGTTCGATACTAAAGAAGAGACCCAGGTTGACAATAGAATCAAATGTGGAAAATGCAAAAAGGAACATTTGGATATGGCTACATTAGTAACAAGTGTAAAAATACACGATGCCGATTCAATGAAATGATCATAAGCATTGCTACTACCTGGTAAAGAGATTTGCAACCTCCTCGCATTCATGTGCATTATAGAACCATATACCATTAACTTCCTGAGCTGCATTCCGATACAATAAATAAGGAACCTGTACTTCAAACTCGAAGTCCTCCAAAAGATTCTCCACCAAATTATCTGCTTATACAAAATAAATTACATGACTTAGTAGAAACCACTTTTCCCCCTACAAAGACGGAACTAAATTCACTATTACATACACACAAATCCATTTCAAGCTAAAATGCATAGCAAGCTTTATAAAGAACAACAAGAGATAAAGCCGAAAATAAGAAAAGAATTACTCCATGAGGTGACACGCAGAGGAAATTTCAATGATAAACTCTGAAGGGTAGTTTTCAATAGCCAGGGAATGTTTTGCTTCACAAATGAGGGTAAATTATCACTAAGAAAATGAAAACTTCAAGATGTTTACTCAAGCTATGCTGCAGATATAAGCTTTAAAAAGGGAGAAAATAACCAATCAACTTTCAGAAGCATATTCAGCCAGAGTGCATCAGAACTTAGCAAAGTTGGTTAAAAAAGACAAGAAACATGCTCATACACCATAACTCAGAACTTAGCAAAGTTGGCACGTGCTTTGCTGTCCTAATGAACTTAAAACTGGAACATGCCAAATCTACAGAAAGATAAACTTTGAGAATTGTCATCAGAGCAAATTCTACTATCTGCAACTTTCTTGACGAAATCTTTGTCATGAACTCAACTATCACACAGGTCTATCCAAAGTAAACAAGTATATATGTCATCATTGACCCGTTGCTGCATAAAATTGAGCTATCATACCCTCAATACTTTACTTCAAGCCTACTCTACCAGCTGGCATTAACATCAGAAGATTACATTTCTCAAATGATGAATGCATCAATAGTTTACACAATCAGTTCAACACCTTACAACAACAATTAATTTATGTGTGGAATAAAAGTTGGAACATATTAGTTTAGCATATGTATATCAAAAATGGAGAAAATTATTGTGCAAGTTAATTAGGTAAATATTATCTGCAATTAATAACACTATTTGATAAGGAATACTCTCTGAATAAATATGGAAATATAGTTTTATATGTAAACGTTTAATGTATCTAATAGATACTCTCTCTTGCGATTTCTCTTATTGATTTCTCTGTATACCCTTGTCAGCAGGTGATGGTAAATGATTGGTTTCTTGTTCTCATTTACATCAGTGTTTATAATTTTGATAGCAGCCCATACTTGTGTTAATTAATTGTGTGATTTTGTTAATTGAAGGCCAAAAAGAAGCCAGCACCACCATCACTGGTGGAAGCACCAATACCGCCACTGGTTGCTAGTGGACCGAGAAGACCAGGTTATATCCCTCTAATAATGCAACAGTTGACGAGGGTTCCAGGATCCAGACACGTTAAGATGGCAATCCAAGGGAATTTCGGTGACGAGATGGATGGTTACTATGGCCAGACCCGGGTTCCTATTCTGGTGCGCTGAGTTGGGTATGCTGCCACAACCTTTCAGGCCTATGTCACCACCATTGCTGCCAAGTCATCATTATAACACGAGCCTAGCACCGCCACCGCCATTACTACTAGGAGGACGGAGGCATGATCATCCTTTCAGCCATAGCCATGTAGATAATGGCTGTGACCCTTATGGACCACCATCTCCACACCATTACAGATGCAATGATTACAATCTAATGTAACAATTGTAATTATTTATATATATATATATATATGGTTTATTTACATTCTAACACTCAGTTTGATTTTAGTGGCTTCGGGGAAGACCTAAAGGAGTATGCCAGTAAAATGAAGAGCAGCCCTTATGAAACATAGAAATCTAAAGAGGTTTCTAAGTCAAACTACAACTTAAAAACAGCTCTAAAGCTGTTAATCAACTAGGTAATAAGAGCTAGTAATTCTGTAAATTCAGCAACCGAAATCTTATGTCTTTTTTGAGTAGCTTCCATCCCAAATGAAGACCCCATAATTTCCTATTTTGATTCAAGTAAGCATAAACTATGAAAAGGATGATGTAAATGGCACAAGCTAAGCACCTAAAACTTAACAAGAGGTTTTAGAACCCAGATTATATTAAAGATGGAGAAATATCTTAGATAAACAAAAGTATTTCCCAATCATAGAGCCGATTAAGAAGAAAAACAAACCTGTATTCCTCCGGTTCATCACAATAAACTGAAACCTAGGCTGCGTGTTTCTGAACAAAGCACGGAAAGAGGGGGGAAATCAGAAGAATCCAATTCAACTACACATAAATACGAGTTCTTTACATGGCATAAACCAAGAGGAATCACATAAAAACCCTACGTTTTCAACCTCAAATAAAAAGGGTGGGCCTTGGGACTGCAAAAACCTCACCTCTTCACTACAAAGAGAGATCCCTCGACATCCTTCCGGCTCTGCAAATCAAATTTAGCACAATTTAAAACAATAAATCACTGGTGAGCGCATCAAAGGTAAATTAGTATTACCCATTGGCTGTTGTCTATGTTGAATTCATAGAAAGTGACATGAGCAGCTGTGATGAGGATTTCTTCAACAAAAGGATCGATTCGCTGAAGAACTGTTAAATTAAGTAGTTTAGTGCTGTTCTGGTCCAGATTGGGCATTAATTTCCCATTCTGCGACATTTTATTTTCCCCAAATTCAACCTCTCTGCCCACCGACCGCTCTAATCCTGGGTTTGTAGACAATTAGAGAGGCGGAGAGGTTGAAAATATAACGCCTTGCGCAGCTCGGGAGAGAGCGTAGCTCTTTTTTCCTCCTCCCCTCTCACTGTGTGGTATTTTTTAATTTTTTTTTTATTTAGAGTAGAAAGTTTTTCAGCTCATACATATCTCTCATTCGGGGAAGACAAAGGGACACGTGGACAGTAAGATGGCTCTTAGGGTGGTGTTCTCTCACTCTAGAGACCGAAAATGCTCATAGTAGGGATATCTAGAGTGGTCGCTTAACAAGAGACAGTCTCTTGGTAAGAGGTAGGGGTGTTCATTGGTCGGATCGGGTCGGATCAGCTGTTTCGGCCTAAATTGACCCAAAATTTTGGGACAAATGGGTCGGATGGGTCGGGTCAAAATTTTCAAAATTTAGGGTCGGATCGAGTCAGATTTTGACCAAAATAATTAAATATATTATTTTATAATTAATAGAAGTTTGGCAAAAATTATTTTTAGTTTTATAAAAAAAATCAAGAATTTTAAAATTGTTTATGAATTAAATTAAGGGTGGATATGTTGTAAACTAATTCTTTTTTACGATTTTTTTCAAGAAAAATGGGTTAAATTGCAAATGTGTTAAAACAGGTCGATTTTGATCAAAATTTGACCCGACCCGTTTTGACCCAACCCATTTTGACCCAAATGAGACATTGACCCGACACAACCCATATGTGCCGGGTAAAAATGGGTCGGATCGGATCAGATCAGATCGGACAATTTAAACATCCTTAATAAGAGGCCACTGGAGAGCCAATCTCGTCAGAGGGAGTATTATGACCAAGGGCCTTTTCCCTTCTCGTCAGAGGCAGTACTATGCATTTTCCCTTTCTTTCGTCTCCTCCAGGGACACGTGGTGCCCATTCCACTTGGCCACGTGTCCCACTAACTCAACTTCTTCTTTTAAAATTTTAGATGGGACACATGTCGTCCATTGGTTGGGCCACGTGTCCTATCATTTTGTTTTTAAAAAATCTGTTTTATTAAATCTGAAAATTTTGTTTTAAAATGTGTAAAAAAATTTAAAAACCTGGCAAATAAATAGAACAAAAAATATATTAATTTGTGAATATGAAAATAAATTATTTGTTAACAACGAACGACGATATATTAAAGAACCAAAAAATAAATTATTTAATAATTTTAAAAAAACGAAATTCAATTTTAAAATTCATAACGTATTAATAAATTTCACATTCAACTTATTTTGGGTGGGCAAACTTATTTAGATTAAATGTTAATGGTAAAATTAATGAATATGATAGAGAAAATCAAGTGGTGTCCATGAATAATGCAGAGTGGCATCTTACCACTGTGGAGGAAAAAATGGTGGTCTCTTAAGTGGTCTCTTAGGGTTAGGTGGAAGAAAGAGATTGAGAAAAATAATATATTTAATTAGTAAGAGACCATTAGCTGTCTCTACCACTGCACATGACCTTAAGATCAATGGTAAAACCACTCTCAACCCACCTTTTTGGTTTCAGTTCATTAAATAATCAATCTCTCTCCTCCACCCCAGCAATTCAAACCACAATTAAATCACTCCCTTTTTTTCTCCACAATGGTTCAAACCACTCCCAAACCACTTCATGGACCTCACTTGATTCTTTCTATCCTACTCATTAATTATACCTTTAATAATAAATTCAAATAAATTTACCTAAAAAATAAATTTAAATGTGAAATTTAATAATACACCTATAATTATTGAATTGAATTTTGTTTTTTGAAATATCATTTTTGAAATTAATTTCAATTTTTAAAATTTATTTTATGAACCATAATTAAACAAAAGAAACATATACTATATATATTTTTTAAAGAATGCAATTATGATTTTTAAAATTACTAAAAATTCATTTAGATATTAAAAAATAAATATCCGATTTTAAAAAAAAATAAAAGGGGGGAATGGGTGCCACGTGGCCCAATCTGGGGGTGCCACGTGGCACCCTAGTCAACAAAATCAGGTTGCAAACTTCTTGCCTGGAAGCCCACATGAAGGACCTGACAAAAGTCAGGTTCGACCGGTTCTAATTAGGGAACCTGGCCCTCCAGTTTGAATCAATTCAAACCCCTTTCAATCCCCCATTGTGGAGAAAATTGTCCCTATTTGGTCTCCATTTTTAATTTAACACACTCCCAAACCCCCACTGTACATGCTCTTATCTCAGTTGCATTTCTTTTATTTAGTTCTTGGGCTGAAAGGATTGAAGCCCAATCAGTTTTTAGCTAAAAGGGCTGGATGACCCTTCTTCTTTATTTTTTTCTTTATTAATTATTATTCACTTAATTAATATTACTGTATATTTTGTTAATAATTTTACAATTTATTAATTTTTAATCATTTATTTAAAATAATTTAAAATCACATTATATAGTGACAATATTATTCGATATTCTATTCTACATTCTTAATTATGTATCTTTATTTTGATACGATACAAACTGTCTCACTTGCTTCTAAGTCAGGGGTCTCACAGTTTTGTTAGAAAATACTACGAATACTTTAAACAACTAGATTAACCAACAATTAGAGCAAACAATGTAATTATGATCACAACTAGCAGTCTAGCACGAAAAAAAATGTAACTAATATGATAACAAGTCTTGGAGTCAATTGGTTTACATTTCTTCGTATTCTTTGATCATCGGCTAATCATTCTATTTTTATGCATTAATCACATATTGTGGAGACTTGTCAACACCTTTCGAGTGAAGAAATTTCTCACCTCTCCTCGATCACAGTTAGAATGGGCGATCGGCGCCGCACAATAACCCTTACTCTCGGGTCACCCTAGACGATCAGTGTTATAGACTTTTGAAAAGTAGCAATAAAGATGGAGATCCAATACAACTTACACAATATCCTACAAGCGAGAAACATTGGGATAACGCAAATATAATAACGACTAGGAGGATCGGCCTTCATGCCAGACGTTATTAGTGAGTCACATTGATAATTAGTAAAACTCATTCAAATTCATCCCAAATCTAAGCAATTTCAGCAATCAATAATCATAATTAGTCTTCACGCCCAATTATAACCTAACATTGACCATGGATAATCACATCGACAAAAGGTCAAAATCTTCCGGATTTGACCAAAAACCTAGCAAAAAATGTTGATCACACGTTAATAACATAAGAGAGCATAAAATGTACTTGATAATCAAAACACAAAATAGGATAAATCAAATCTCACAAATTTATATCAATTGCTCCCAAGAATATATTTAGCCTAGATTAACTAAATCCATAACAAAAGAATAAAAAACCATGGTAAACATAGTATTAAAAGCTAGCAATAAATGAAAACCAAGGGTTTTGAAGAGTGAAATTCGGATGAGAGTAATGGGAGAGAGAGAGAGAGAGTATTCCAAAAGTGAAGAAGATAAGTGGGTTGAAATCCGCCCATTGTTGGTCGCGGTATATGTTGCGGCCTGCAATGCTCCTTTTGACCAATGCCTTTGACCACATGTTTGTCGTTATAACGACCAACAATACTCAATCTGCCCAGCTTCTACCAAATTTAAGTATTTGGTCCAACACTTCAAAATCTTCTTACTTCTTCAAAACTCAAACTATTTAAAACTCGAACACTTCAATACGATCTAAAATACTTCATAATCTAAAGAATTAGGATATTAAACATGTGAATCAATCATAGCCCTCTAATTGATAAAATGTTCATTTCTTTGCAATTAAGTCCCTATATATTACAAAATTAGACTTTGAATGTGTTAAAAGTGGGATATAAATTGAACACATCAATTGGATTCAGAGATCTTTCCTTTGACTGATGGGCTTCCTCCCAATAGAATGTATGATATTGCCTTAGGCTCAAGTGCAAAGTAGTAGCATGGCCTTCAGATCGAGGGGGAGTTTTTGTTCCAACCTTTCTTAATAACCCCCGAGAAACCTAAAGGTATGAGATTCAGCGAGAACCATCCATTCTCTCTTGCATGGTTCATGTGAGTTAATTAATTGACCTTGGTTTGTACCATAATGACTCATTTAATTTGGCTCCTGCTGACTTGACTGCTTTATTTAAGATGAAGCATGTCAACTGTCTTAGGGAAGTGAGAAGTCCCTGAGTAGTTATGAACGCCTTTTTACCTGCTTTTCAAAGTAGATATTGATGACTCGGCTTCTCAAGGCATATTTTGACATCCTGGGGATTATTCTGCAAATTCTCTATCTTCCCACTGAGATGAGAGAACCACCGGTTATGTTTAGTTATTTTTTCTTCCATTGCCTCCCCTTTTTGGGGAAAGGATCTCACAAGAGACACATGGAAATGAGATGACGGGAGGGATCAATCTCACACCGGCCAACGAAAGGGCAAAAAAGTTAATGTTGGAAACATCAGGTCATTGAAAGCGAAGGAATATAAAGGAACAAATGGGGCTTAATTTCAGCCCACCTATTTTTGATGAAACGTAAGCCCAATTCAACAGCTTCAGTTGCAAAATTAATTGGCAAAAATAAAGAATGATCTGACACGATTTAATTGTTGAATCAACGGCTTTGCATCCGATGCCATCAGGATTTAATCTTTCAACAATTAATCAACAGGGATTATCGCAGGAAAGAGAGTTCATTTTCTCATAATTCTATCCCCGATTATTCTCTCTAGTTGCGCGTCGTTCAAGGAATGAGAGCAAAAAGTACACAGCTCATATAAGGCGAACCTTGTAGGAACTTATTTTCAATAAATTAAACAATCTTTATGAATGTAAATAACATAATTAAGTAATTCAAAAAGTGAACAGAAAAAGTAAACCAAATCTAGAAAATGGTTGAATTGATATAGAGTCAAGATAAACATCTCTATCCTTAATTCTGAAAATGCCCAGTAGTGTGTGACGGTTTGGTTGTCTTTCTGAATCCCATAATACAACTGTTGTAGATTATGCCTGCAAAACCCATAAACATAAAGTGTCAAACCAAAAATTCTATGTCTTACTCTCAAACTCGATGAAGAATGAAGAACATAAATACTATGAACGAAAAACACTAAGAAACTCTATAAGTACAGGGAATGAATGAGAGGATATGATATTGTTTGTGTGTTTTAGAATGAGGGTAGAGGCAGCCTTTTATAGGGCAAGGCCACAAACGGGCATGAGGTAAATGTGGAGCAATACACGCCTCTTCAATTCAGAAATGAGCCAATGGTGGAGTCATTCATGTCCTGTAATGAAAAGGGAGGAAGACCAGGACCCTTTCACGCATTTGCATTCAAGATAATTGATCATCTGTTAGGATATTCAAAATTTAAAGTTGGGCCAAAAAAACCTACCTAAACATTCTCGAGAACCCGTGGCCCAAGCCCGACCCGACCCATCCCGATCCAAACCAAACTGCGTGCGTGTAGGTTTGAGTCAAGATCTCCCACAACACTAGTTGATATCCCTATTGTTTTCATCCTAACCTTTATACTAGAAATACTGATCTCCCATTTACAA
>JAUOBV010000007.1:7855684-7865918 GCA_032360425.1 Rubia occidens
CCAATAATGAAGATTGTGTGACTGCTACTTCACAATAAAAGAAGTGCAGCCTGTTTAGTGAGCCGTTTTGCTGTATTCTATCATTATCCAGAATTAAAGTATTAACTCTTGACTCCCATGGAAACGGAACACGCACATAATAGCAATACCGTAAAACCTTGTCACTTCCTTGTAGTTGAAATTGCATCAACTGTCTGTAAGCTTGCTTATTAGTTAGTTCTCTGAAGTGTGTGCTGCCAAATTTATCATGTTGCTGCTTATGTTTTTTAAGCTTGAGATGCTGACTTCAACTGGGAAGTTTGGAGCGAAGTGTTTTTTTTCCTTCCTCAACAATTGAGTTTGCTTTAGGCAGAGCTTAATTTGTTTCTTTAGATATTCTTTGAACAGCCATATTTATAAGGTTTCCTCTTATTAGGTCCCCAAGTCTATTGATTTCAGTGAAGGCTCCACAGTGGTTTTGTAATTTGAACTGAGACCATCCTCTTTGTTCCATTATTGCCCTGAGGGAATCCCTAACTTCCATTTGGCATCCCTTATCATTACTAATTTACTACTAGTTGTGTGTCATATAGTTGATTAACATAGCACATTGATCAAACTAGTTGCCAGCTTGCTGCTTTGTCCCTAAATAGTTGGTGTTGTAAAGGCAATGAGTGAGTTTTATTTGATCTGTGGGGATGGATGGAAGGCAGGCTACTGCTTCAGTTAATGCCTTTTATTTTTATACTACTCGTTTGATCTTTCAGTCCTTGCCGTATTTCAGTTTCTATTCTTCTCCCTGTCCTGTAGAAATTATAATAAAAATGTCTGGTGTATTTCACCCTGGAGATTCAATTTCTTTTTTCAGCTCTGTACTCATCCTTTTCTGTTTGCTTAAACAGTCTTTATTTCATGATGTATTTGTAGAGTGGCGATGAAGATGATATTGACAATGATGAGGATGGACCCCCTGCAGTTGATACAGAAGGCAGAGTTGAAAAGTATGTTGGGGTCAAAGTGAAGGTTCGTACTTTGCACTTTTTTATTTGATTTTATTATATATATACGCGGGGCTTGAGTTGTAAGGGCATCCTGGAGATTCAATTTCTTTTTTCAGCTTTGTACTCATTCTTTATGATCCTTCTCCCAACCCGCACACATGAGATTCTATGCACTAGGTTGACCTTTTACAAGTGGTCCTACATAGTAAGATACTAAGATAAGAGTCTAACAGCTGTAGGTAAGTCTTTGATAATAGCTTCACAGTGTGTACCACATGCAAAACATTTACACTCCCTTCGTCCCACTAAAAATTGCTTAATTGTTTTTTCACGGTCTTCAGTGATCATGTCAATTTGACCGTTAATATCTTTAGCTACATATAATAATTTCACATAAAAATTGATAATTAAAAAATAGATATTCAGATAAATCTAACAATATCTCGCTATATATATAGTATATATTAGTTGAAAACTTGAAATTTAGGATCCAAATTGGCCTAGTCTAGGCACCAGGGAGAAATATGTATAGCCCAATTGTTTTGATTGGTCTGAAAGGTTGTCTGCCTGTTAAATCAGAAGCATCCAGTAGATATTGGGGGTGCCATAATGGCATATAATTTTGGAAACAATGTACTTGATGTTGCAGGTTTCTTTTACTGGGCAAGGCGAGACCCAATCAATGAAACAACTATCCGGCGGTCAAAAAACTGTTGTAGCACTGGCACTGATATTTGCTATACAGCGCTGTGATCCAGCTCCTTTTTATCTCTTTGATGAGATAGACGCTGCACTGGATCCTCAATACAGAACAGCAGTGGGGAGTATCCTAAGTTTCAGCATTAATTAAGCTTTTGCTCTCTCTCTCTCTCTCTCACACACACACACACACACACACTCACTCACTCACTCACTCACTCTCACACACACATATTTACCTTCATGCCTTATTTCTTTTCATAAAAAAATTGCCGTTTTACTACATTTTGAGTGCTTAGTTTGGTGGTAATGTTGACAGCTTGTTTCAGATGTTAGTAAAACCTGTACATGTTCTGTTTGCAACTACTGGAATTTGTGATTTCTCTACTTGTTAGTCATTTCATTAAGTGCATTGAGTCCACAATTTTGGATTTCCATCCATTCCTAGACTGTTGTCTAGTTATTTGAAACTAGCCATGAGTTTTCTGTGCATGCATATGTCTAGCTATTGAATTTACTCATTTTTTCTTCATTTTTCTCTTGCTTCTTATTTCTATCAATTGCTTGTTCATCATAGTATAAATCAAGGCTTCCATGTTACTGCAGTTTATTATTATGATTATAGGGATCTTGTCTTATTTGGAGGCTCAAGTGGATAGTCTTTACCGCGCTCTTTGTTTTTTTAGTTCCCTGTACCAAAAGCGTTATTTTTCCAGCGGGATGTAAGTGTTCAGCTCAGGTGGTCATCTGGAATTCAATTTATGTCTGCGGTGCTCATGATCATGGTTTTAAGATTCAATTGTTGATTTTTGTGGTGATTCAAGGGTGCAATATATCTTCTTGTGCTATGGACATTTTTTTTGCATAGAAATAGCTGAGCCCTTTTTAATAAAAATTATACCTTTTCCTATTTACGAAGAGTGATATTTAAAATGAGTAAGTCAGTATCTGTTGCACAACTTGATCATTATAAGTTTCTGCTTAGAAAATGTTTACGAAGTGCTATATATAGCAGTTTCTCTAAAAATTCTGGGCAGTCCTTCCAAATTTAGTATTGACTGTGTCTGTGCAATAATAATATTTGAATTTTCTATATGGTGGGCTTCCTTTACCTTGTGTACCAATAGATATGGTAAGGCGCTTGGCAGATATGGCAAGTACGCAATTTATTACGACGACATTTCGGGCAGAGCTGGTGAAAGTTGCTGATAAAATTTATGGAGTAACACACAAAAACAAAGTTAGCCGGGTGAATGTTGTGACTAAGGAGGAAGCTTTAGACTTCATTGAACAGGATCAATCTCATAACGCATAGTGAGGTCAGCATTTCTTCACAATTTGTGTTTTCATCAGAGTTTTGAACAAGAAAATTGGAATAAATCTCATATACTGTTTGCTCTTTTATCTGTTAGATGTTGGAGGACTGGTGAAAAAAGATGCCCTTCTTCGCAGTGCAACTGGAATGCGATAATTCTAATGCAATAGCTTTTCCTGTGTTGCCTGGGTACATAGTGATGACTCGAAAGATGTACATGTTCCCATAACAAGGGATCCAAGGGTTTGTGGGCTTTGAGAGGCATATTATAATTTAGTACTGGTTGAGTTGTGTTACACCTGGAACATAGCTATTGGCGCTTGTATTTGTTTAGGTTCAACCTTTTAACTCATATGCAGCATAGAGAAACTAATGTAAATCTCTTAATTAAAGCAGGTAATGAATTAAAGCATCTAGTTTCTATTTCAGTTACCCTGAGCTGCAGCAATATTACAATGAAGCCTATGAGAAGCTTGAAACATCCTTAGCATCTTATACGGGCAGATGATTTTAAGTTTCTGAATTCAATCAGTTACCCCTTACCCTGTGCCCAGACTCATCCTTGTACACTTTCTTTAAGCAACAAAAAAAACGCCTATATATTTCGAGCCATACGGTGGATGAGTTATATCAGCCTTGCGCAGTTGCACTTGGTACGTTTAGGCTCAAAGAACATTTTGCTCTTTTGAGGAACTCCGTAGACGTTCATTGTTTTCCTATTAATTTACCATATGACACAAAATAACACTCCACAACACTGAGGCATGAAGAATTTTTTTGTGGTACTAAACCAACTTGCTCCATTTAATTCAGCTTGTGCTGCCACGTAAGCTAGTCAGAAGAAGTCGGTAGTCATTGCAGTTAAAGCACTAGTCGAGAAGCCTTGATTAAAGGCACTCAATCAACAACAGTTCTCGAGGAACCACTTTTAATGAGGATTCGAGGGAGGGTTTGAATTCAGAACTCCCTCCCAAGTCACCCCGAAAATTTTAAAGATGGTTATGATTCGTTTAAAGGCAGTTCTTGAAGAGCCGGCGGTTCTATTGAAAAACAGCCTTTAATTGGGTGTCTTTATTGGCTTCTGTATAAAGCAAAACCCTACTCCCTCCGTCCCAACTCAAATTGCACACTTGCTTCTTGGACACTATCTCCTATCAAAATTTGACTGCATATTTAAATAGATTTATGAGTAACAATGTTGTCGTATATAATACAGTTGAGTTCATTGTAATAAGTAGTTTCATCAATTTTTTATTCTCCGTTATTATACGTAGTTAAACATATTAATGGTCAAACATGTTTGTTAACACCGTGATAATACTTGTGCAATTTGAACTGGAACGGAGGGAGTAGTTTTCACGCCTTCGTAAAATTGTGTCTCTCATCTCTCAACACCTTAGTAATTTTCACGCCTCTCTCCCTCCCTCTCCCTTTGCTTTTATTGCCCAGAAAATAAACCCTCCTCCCCCACCCACCCTTCACCCCACCCTCCATTGCTAGGGGTGGGCGTCGGTTCAGTTTGATCGGTTTTTATTTTATTCGGTTCGGATTATTCGGTTTGCCCCCCCTAAAAAGCTCAAAACTGAAATCGACCCGAATAACCCGAATTCCGAATTCTGTTTCAGTTTGAAACCAAATTCAACCGAATAAACCGAATTGATTGTAATTTTTTAAAAATAATTAATAAAATTGTAAAACTTAATTTAAAACTAAATAAAAATATGCAATCTATTTTCTACATCATCAAAATCAAGTTTTCTAAATAAAAATACAAAAAGTAAAATAGAAATTCAACCACAGCAATTTTAACATTACATTTAAAATTAAAGAAAAATAGTTTGTTTTAATATTCATTTTCAAAACCTTCACATTTTCAAGTCTTCAAGCACTCCACATTCACATTCACCTCAAGCATTTCACAAACTTACTCATGTTAACTTGTGTTATTTACCTTTCCCCCAAACTTAGAGTTTAGAGTTTGGGGATAAGTTTTTAAATATAAATATTGGTCCTTCAACTTAAATTTTATAAATTTAATTTTTGTTGTTTCAAAATTTAAAAATTAATTAATTAATACTATATGTATATTATATTTATTTAATTAATTACAATCTGGTATTCAGTTTGGGTTTCGATTTGAGTTTTAATATCCAAAACCGATCTAAAAACCATATTCAGAATTTGGTTTATTCAATTCGGATATCCGAAAACCATATATTAAATTCGGTTCGAGTTATTCAAATTTGGATAGTTTAGTTTTCAATTTTTTCCCACCCCTATCCACTGCTGCCGCTCTCCCTCCGCCATCCCGCCGCTCTTCCTCCCGCCTCACTTCCTCTCCCTCCCCCACCCAGCACTAGCTTCCACAAGACTGCTATTTGCTATCAATGAGCACTGCTCCTATCGTGGGAATGTGAAGGATACTTGGGAAGTGCTTTCATCATAATTCGTTCAGTGAAGATGCAAAAGCGTTTACGTAGATGACCTTAAAGATCAAAATCCAAAGTTTTGTGTAAAATAGCAGCTAGTGCAAATAGACCAAGAGAACATAAGACTAAGAATCTATGCTACCAGCCTGACATGAGGCCAAGCAGGAAGCGTCACTAAACAACACTGATCATGCACCACAACCGGACACTTACTTAGCTATTTATATTTGATTAAGGGTGGATTCATAAATTAATTTAGCCTTATTTATTCAATGTAGTTAACAAATATACAGTATATAACTAATTCTATTTTTTAATATAAATAATTTTCACAACTTCAAATTACTAAATACAAATTTTATTTATATTAATACTAAATGAAAAATATTATTTGGGTAATTTAAGTTAATTTATTTATATTCTAATAACTAATCTACATATATAAATAGTGAGTTGGAAATAAGTGAAAAGCAGTGGGGCTAGTCAAAGATGATCTGGAGGGACGGTATGATATGAACGCAACCGAATGATGGTGAAATTTGAGATCTTTGAGAGGAGAGAGAGAGAAAAAATCCCAATTTAAATTTTAGAGCATGTGCAATGCTAGTCCCAAAGAGGATAATCTTGGACAATGGAACTCATTTTTGTCTACAACGGGAGACCTGTGTGCAGAAAAAAGAATGAGACCCATGATATGGCAGAGCATGTACAATGCAAGGTTTTTAGAGAGTCTTTAATTTGACCGCGGCCCATTTCTTCTACAATGCAAGGCTTTTGAGCTAACTTTTCATCAAATTCCTCCACATGGCAATTATATCTATATGCTTTTGCCATTTAAATTGATGATCATAGCATGGTCGATAAGTTGACTTAGGCAAAGAAAGCTCAACCATCAGCGTGCTCAAACAGGGCTCTGATAAACTCTCAGTCTGAAATGAAGAGCAATAATCACCCCTCAGCATGTTCAAACAAGACGCTGATCAACCCTTAGCCTGTTCTGGGAGGGCCACTTTATAGCAGCCTCAAGAAAAGGTGGTACGATTATGCATTTTATTTATGAGGTGATTCATTTGAACGCCCTTGTCATTTAAATTGATTGATGGTAGCTTGCTCTATAAATTGACTTAAGCAACAATTGTTTGAAAATAACTTTAAAAAACCCACTTTAAAACTAAAAGGGGGTGGAGAGAGAAAGAGAATGATCACATTAGTGGAAAAAAGAAAAGCATACCTGACTCACGCATGCAGGGAGATGCAAGAAAGCACACCCGACCCACACAGGCAGGGAGATGCAAGAAAACATACTAGAGACTTGTTGGCCAAGAATATAAGCCAAAATAAGTAGTTTCGGTTTACGACGGTCAGGAACTGCAGACCAACCTCTTAAGCTGGTAAAAAGAACCCCTAACCTGGGGCAACTAGGGAGATGTTAGCCAGCCTCTTTAGGCTTATGCAAAACAAAGAAAGCAAGCAAAAGAAATGCCAAGAAGATGCCTTCCCTACTAGCACATTCGCTAAAAAAAGGAGATGATACGTGTAAATTTCAGAAAAGGATGGAATATATTCCACCTTAGAACATTAAACGAGAAGAAGATGACAAGTACCCCTGGCTGCCAACAACCAGAGATGTGTGGGTCCCAGCCAGACTCTCAGGCAGAAACTTACGGAGCTGCAATGCAGGATCCATGTCGACATATAATTATTTTGAAGATTAATAAGGCTGAAACAAATGAGTTTGGTCATGATTTATAATGCCCACACACAGAGCCCAGGCCAATACCAACAGGGCCGCGATGCACGACCCAGGCTAAAATTTACGGAGCTACGATGCAGGGTCTTGGTCGACTCAGCAGACAACGATGTATGATTTGTTCAAAGATTAACAAGGCCAAAATAATATATTTCGTTCATGATTTAGAAGGCCTGGATGAAGAGTCCGGGCCAACGCCAACAGGGTCGCGATGCACGACCCAAATAGAAATTTACGGAGCGGCAATACAGGGTCCTGGTTGATTCAGCAGGAAGCAACGTACTCCCTCCGTCCCAGCTCAAATTGCAATGCAATCATTATCACGCGCATCAAGAAACTTGACTAATCGTTAATATGTTTAAATACGTATAACAACGGTAAACAAAAAGTTACTTTTCAGAAACTGCTTGTTATGACGAATCCATCGCCGTTAAATACAATAATATTATTGTTTATATATCTATTCAAATATGTGGTCAAAGTTGGACAATGAATAGTGACATCTGATGAAGTGTGCAATTTGAGCTGGGACAGAGAGTACCAGGGATTGGGATATGGCCGGGTCTTTCAATTTGATATTATATTTTAGATAATTGGCGCTGTCAATTACCGTGTAGAATAAGTAAAATGAAAAGCATGCACAAAAGTTATTCAAAGTCTCCGGTCGTGGGGAAAATGACAGATAACGGACGACGACTATTTGGTTGTGCTAGCAATAAGCATACGTAGGTAGGCACGTAATATGTTTGTGATTAATTGATGTTTGTGATTCCACTTGCAATGCAACGCATATGATCCTTCCAAGGAAACAATTTAATTAGTACGACGGTTGGTTGGTGCCGAAAATTGGCTATCTTATCCGTCCAAACTTACATTCAATCTTAGAAAGATATTTTTTATATATATAACATCAAACAAATGGAAACATGAGTCAGTTAGGTGGTTATACCTTACTAGAGAAGACCATTTCTAACTCCATCGGCTGGCACCTCTTTGTTTACAATTTCTTAGGGGGTCAATTTTGCTCTATCTTTTATTTCGTGTTGTCGATATCATTAATTCTTAAGGGGTAATGCATTTGTGGTCATTCGTCAGTTCATTGCTCGTACAGATCATGATTTTTTCATTGAATATTTGTGTTCGTTGCATTATTTTATTTGTCTGGAGGTTCTTCTACTTTGTCGGGTCTGTTCTTCTGCTAGGTAAAGTATAAACGAGATTTTCTTCGATAGACTGGTATGACCGATGCAGCTATTGTTTCTACGCCTTTTCTACCATTGTCTCAGCTTCATAGCACTTCTACTGCTCAGTTTGTGAACCATGCCCTTTATTGCTCCTTGGTTGATGTTTTGCAGTATCATACCATTACTAGTCCATATTTGACCTTTCCAATCAATTATTTTGTCGGCCAGTTTCTCCAGGATTCTCATGATGATCATTTTTCAGCAATCACTCGTATTTTTGTTACGTTCATGATACTATTCACTATGGTCTACTTTTCAGTTTGATTGCTCCTCTGAGATTTTGGGTTACTGTGATGTTGATTAGACCCGTTGTCTCGTTCCTTGACTTATGGGTCTATGGCTATGATGTGTTTCTTGGCAGTAATATTGTTGCCTGGAGTACTGAGAAATGGTCTACGGTTTCTCGCTAAAGTTCTAAGTCTGAGTATCGTGCACTGGCAAACACTATTGCTGAAAGTTATTTGGTTGTCGCATTAGCTTAAGAATCTTCATTTTTTGCTTGCTAGTGTGCCTTGTCTACTTTTCTCAAAATCATGATGCTTATAAGCGAGTGAACCATATTTATATTGACTATCACTTCGTCCAAAAATTGGTGGCTACTGACAAGTTACGTGGTAGTCAAGTTCCCACTTCGATTTAGGTTGCTGATATTTTCCCCAGAGTATTTTCTCGTCCTTTTTTATATTTTTCAGGTCCATGTTTTACGTTTCGTTCCAACCGAGTTTTCTCTTAAGGGAGGTTTTACATTAGATAATTTTGATTAAATTTCTATGTCACCTTAATTGAGTTGGAATAGGTTTTTATAAGGGTTAACCCTCTTTGTATCTCTATGCATGCAAAATACATACACAAAGCCTTAAGCACTACGCGCGCGTTACCACTTTACCCAATCATTCTAAAATCACACTTACTTCTTCCTCTGAAACACAGTTATCAAAGGATCAAAAATCATATATTGCTTCATACAAATCATATACTGCCACAACCACCACCCCAGAACCTTAGCGTCTCCACAATCATTTCCATCGCCTCCTCCATTGCCTGCCTTGCCACAACCACCGCCCCTTATCATGTTCCTGCTGCTCTGAACCCTTCGCCAGTATTGGAGAGAAGAAGTGGCGATGAAGCCTTGGGGGTATAATAGATGGGCAATATAGTAGATCGGAGGTATAATCTTTCTAAAGAAAAGAAGATGAAGATGTGGTTAGGTTTGAGGGTATGATGGTAATTTCATTAATTTTTAAATTTTTAAAAGGAATCAGAGGGGTAAAATAGTCTTCTCACTGACATCTGACCTAAATCTTCCGGAATGGATACGTTTGCACTTACGCTTACTATTTAGGGTTATATATGCACTTTCAATTATCAAAAGGTTGTATTTGCACTTATGTGAATTAGATGGAGTTATAAAAGTACTTTTCTCTAAAAAATAACTAAACATCAAATGAAAACATTAAAAACACTTGTAAAAAAAAAGTTAAACATCAAATAAAGTATTATAAATACACATCAAAATTTAATTTTTAAGCGCCAAGCAAAAGTAATTAAACACGAATGAAAACATTAAAAACACATGTCAAAATAGTTAAATTTCAAATAATTAACATACTAAAGTACGCATCAATTTATAACAGTTAAAAATTTTACTCCCTCAGTCCCACCTAAAATTGCACATAATCTTTTTTCAGTCAAACTTGTTGAAATTTGACCATACATTTGAATCGGTATACGAGCAATAATATTATACTCCCTCTGGTTTTCTAACATTGGCCTCCTTAAACCACTAGTTTTTCCGTGCAATGTTTGACCATCGATAA
>JAUOBV010000007.1:7905560-7916515 GCA_032360425.1 Rubia occidens
ATATAGACTCTAATATCATCATGTGAGATATTGTTGGACTCCTATTTTTACGTAGTTTCTAAATATTAAATTTTAATGTACCATTTATATCCGTAATTAAAGTTATTGATGGTCAAACATGGTCTGAGAAAGTTGAACAAAAAAAGTGTCATTTATTCTAGGACGGGGGGAGTATTACTTATTAGTCATTAATCGCTCTATAAAACAATCACATACAAGAATTTGAGTTGGTCTCTTGAAATACGGTCTTTCCATAAGTTATGGAAAGACCAAGGTTTAAATTGTAAATTTGAAGAAATCAAAATAAATTTTTTGGGTTGTATTAATCGGGTTATAAACCTATCACTCATACTTGTTGCATAATAAAATTTTAATATAGCAACTAAAACCTTTTACCTTTTAATAATTCCAATTCAACCACGTCTTTCCATATGCCTAATGAAAGACAGTATTTCCCAAAACTTTACCTAAGAATTTGTCAAATATCTGTCAACACTTTTAATTAATTATGGTCAACGTTTATGCATGTGTTTGTATTCTCTTTCTTCCCTAGTTTTCAGTGCTGGGGGTTAGAATGTTCCTTCTTAGGCGATTGAGCTCACCCGCAGCACCCTCCCTGCCCGACACCACGGGCCTTGGGTGGAGAGGTAAGTCACGGTATCCCAGCGCCAGGAGACAAGTAAGTCGGCCCGTACTAGGTGCGCACAAAGGACCCCCGTCTAAGTAGGAAAAATCTTCACACTGCCGCTGCCGAGCCTCGAACCATGGATCCCTCCATTAGATACCCACGTCCCAACCACTGGGGTACACCCGTGGGTGTTAGAGTGTTCCTTCTTACAAACTACAGCGCAACAATACAGGCGACCTCCAATCGTTGATTGCTAAAAAACAATGGAGGATCTGGAAGCACTTGAACACCTCTACGTGAACCTCTCTCTCATGAGGGAAAAAACTTCATCAATCAGCATCGCTTAGATCCAATACGTCACAGCTTCATACAACGCTGATGGGCAAGGTTTTTGCGCACAGGAAAATTCTGTTCGATGAAATCATTGACCTATTCCAGCGTGCTTGGGGTATGAGGAACAACATGACTGGAAAATTCTTATGCGATAAGGCAAGGGTCTTAGAGAAGGAGTCGTGGCTCTTTGGTAAGTTCTTATTGGCTTTGTGTGAGCCATATGAAGAGATGATAGCCTCGCAAATCCAGCTTACAACGACATCATTCTATTGGGACTGCCAAGCCCACTACAACCAACATTAGTATGACATTGTCCGCTTTGGGCAAAACTCGCACCATACTAATGTGGTGGGATTCTAACTTATATAAGAAACTATCACCCTCTCAACTTCCAATGGGGGACTTGAGTTGAATACACCCAACAATCTCCCCCTCAAACCAAGGACCACACAATGGTGTCGTTCATCCTTGCGGACCATCTTGCACCGCCGCCTCACCTGCGGGACACGCCACCTGACAACCACCTTGGTCAGACAGACTTTCGACACAAGGGCACTCTTGCCACCGTCAAGGGCAAACTGAGGGTCTTCACATTGTGCACACATGCAGTCCCCGTTCTGTGCACAACCATGACTCTGATACCACTTGCTGGGACTTCCAAGCCCACCACACCAACATTAACATAATATTGACCACTTTGGGCCAAGTCAGCACAGTTTTATTGGGTCCAACCCCAAAATGCATCATACTAATGTGGTGAGATTCTCACATATATAATGAATAATTTATTTCTCAACTTTCAATGTGAGACTTGGGTTGAACGCAGTTGATATACACGATCAATGGTCCGAAATCTACTTACTGGGAGATAAAGAATTTAGTTTATGATAATATCCTAGTTCTTAAACTCAATTTCTCAAGTTATCAAATATACCTCATATAAATAGATCGATGATGTCATACTGCCCTAAATTTAGGAGGACGTCTTTGTAATCCTTTTTAGTTCATATTTGGTTTTCAGAAGAAAAAAAATACTGGTATCACAACATATTTAATAATGAATAGTAATTTTTTTTAATTGTAATTAGATTAGAATTCTTTTTTAGTCTGGTATAGATCTTTTGTACAAGTATATAATGTATCCCGGAGTATTAATACAAACACACAATTATTACCCCGTAAATTCTTCAATATTACAGTAGTTTTCCATCATTATTTAACATATTCCTGTTTCTTTTTACGTGAAATCATAGAAATATATGTTTGAATTCAGGTAAATGAAATAAGTGGTTGAAATTGAATTTAGAAAGTAAAAAAAATAGAATACGTGTGAAATTGAAGGAATCTTGCAAAAAATCAAAAGTTTGTCAATAATAAAAGAAACAATGACAAATATTCAAATAAGAAAGTGGGTCAAATTCAATGAAACGAAAGAAGTACTTTTTTTACTGTTTTAAACGGAGGGGGCATTATTTACACAATCGGATATCACGTTTTGTAAAGAGGCAATACATACATGAGTTTTTATTGATCCTACACAAACTTAGTGATATGTAATGATGAACTTCTATTAACCATCGCTTTTAATAGACAAGCCTCAGGCCATTTTCCCATGCATCACATCAACGTGGAGTGAGCATACTTTCCAAGTACCTCTGAACATTGTCCAAGCCACAGAGGTTCTTAACAACAGGCATAATAGCAGGGACATCCAACTGGAATGGTGCATCGGGTCTGTCGATTTTGTTCCAACCATTTAACTGCTTTCTAGCTTCTTTAATGGCTTCTTTGGTTGCACAGTGTACTGATGCAGCCAGAAGCAATGGCGGTTCTCCGGATGCTGCAGCAAAAATGAACAATTTGTTCGTTTACAGTTTACACAACTTAGCCCAAGTAGCTAGAAATTGTCAGCAACGTAACATTTCCTCATATCATACTGAATTCCCTTTTAAAGCATTATTTTCTTATGCTCCTCATAATAAGTCCTCTTTCTATTACTAATATACTCATAGAAACATGGACTCTTCATGTGGAACGGAGGGAGCACTATACGTACTGAAACATTGTCGGAAACAAAGCTGTTTTTAAGAGATTGAAATTAGATGCTACTATCACAAACTATATGTTTCCTTCATAGAATGTGGTTAAATCATGTATAGGATTAGAACTGACCGTGCAAACATCAGAAGTTGAATTATACTCCCTCATTCCAAACCTCCACATGAAGAGTCCCATTTCTATAACTATTTCCTTCAATATATAGAAGAGAAACAGGACTCCTTGTGTGGAATGCAGAGAGTAGAATTTATGTTAAAGGAAATGGTTATAATGAAGTCGAATTCATTTCACAGCACCATACATGTGGCCACAGTTAATATCAAGTCATGCGAGCTTAGGTTAACTCATAGTGACTCAGTTTAAATAAAGCTGTAGATTTCCTGTTACACTTATAACGTGCCACTCCAAAATGATGTCGTTTTGGATTAAGTGGAACAAAAAAATATCATGTTTGTTAATCATGCTATAGAAACTCAACTATTATGCATTTCAATTGAGAAAAGCATTACCTTTGGATGATAGAACACGTTTCTTATGGTTTCCGCTGTCTAGCACTTCGACATTAAACTGCTTTGGTATGGTGTCAATCGTTGGAATCTTGTAAGTCCATGTTCCATCCGTAACGGTTAACCCATCCTTATTTGTGAGGTACTCTTCAACCATAAAGAATCCAATTCCTTGAACAAAAGCTCCCTCTATCTGTTATAAAAATAAAACAATGGCATTTTGATACTGTGCTGTGATTTCAGCTTGGGCGTTAAACTCAACGATAGGCTGAGAAAACCAACAGATATACTTGGTTTGAACTGATTCTGGGGAAAAACATTGCACAACAAATAGACATGTGAAAAGTAGATTCCCAGTATTACCTGACCCAAATCCACAGCAGGGTTTAAGCTCTGCCCACAATCGTATATGATATCTGCTCGTAAAATCTTAGTTTCACCCGTTAGTAAATTTATCTCCACCTGCAAGGCCCAAAGGATCATCAAGCTCTACATTTAAGCCGTTAGGGAGCTAGTATGTTTTCTTCTCTCTGGGTCTGGGATGAAGTTGAGAGAAACAAATTTACCTCACCAACAGCAGCAACATAGTTCAGGTATCGTGTTGAAGTGGGATCAGTTACAAAGTAAGAATGTACAGCCATATTAACGGATTGCAAATGTGCCTACAGTCCGAAAAACCCAGATGGCAAAGGAAAGAAAAAAAACATGAAAGTCAGAACAGTTTATGAGGCCAGAGCAACATTCTGAGAATAGATTTACAAAATAAATCAAGGGAACATAGTTGAAGCCAGCTCTCATTCTCTCAACTTCTGAAACAAACCTTTTGACATACAACAATTTGTACCCCATATTGAACATGATATGCATATTTGCAAGATGTAGACTGTTAAGAAAAATATTAAGTTGAAACAGATGTATCAAAGGAAGATAATAAGATTGCTTGACTACAGTAAGGATGCTCAGAATGAGTTTCATTTTATAAAGTTGAAACTAGCTAAAGCATCACCTATGTCGGAGAAAAGTACCTGAAGTATCAAGTAATCCCAACTAATGACACTTGTTTGCTCCTGCAACTTATGTTTGAGTGGTGACAGCCTTTCAACTAAGATATTGCAGCACAATCGGACAGCTTCACAGTTTGATTCTGATGTCGTGCTACCAGCAGTGAGTCCCCCTTGAATTAAGCTTATGGTGTCGGACTGTACCACACGAACTTTTTCTGCAAGTTTCTCAGTTCCACTACAATCAATCAAACTGAGAGCATATGCAGTCATCTGTTTTACCTTAGTCCACAGCCCTTGCCCCAATTCTATCCCTCCAACTTCTACAACGATAGAACCATCCGAAAGTATGCTCACTTTCGCTGGGCTTGGTCTTACCCTCACTTCAAACACAACTGGAACCCGTGAAATGCCCCTCTTTTGCCATATGTTGCTCCTATTGAACTCTTCTATCATTTGCAATCTTTGGTTTAAGCATGATAACCGACCCAAATTCTCCCATATATCAGGCAAAGTGTACTCTAGTGCTTCACCTGCAGCATCTCCATAGAATATTTTAAGGCTTTCAAAAGTGTGAAGGTTTACACTCCTAACAGAATCTACCTCCAAGGAAAGCATAGATGCAAGATGTTCTATTATGGTTTCAGCGATAAAAGATCCCTGCACTTCCCCAGGACCTCGCATTGAAGATTTGCTGGAAAGGTTCGTCTTACAAACTTTTATATCAAAAGACAAAGCACCCCAATTATATTTCTTAAGAGAATTGATCAAGAATAAAGGGATGATGGGGCTCATATCAGCCGAGATCCCCGCATTGATTAATATATCAAGATGCAAGGCTGTGATCTTCCCATTTGATTTAAATCCAATACTGTAAGTTATTTTCATGGGATGCCTTCCTCCAGTCATTATCATATCAGTCTTGCGATTTAGATATATCCTGACCGGGCGGTGTAGTTTGTGTGCTGCAAGTGCACATGCTGTGGCAATCTAAAAGAGAAACACAGTATTTTCGGGTTTTAGGGGGACCAGTGAAACAATGAAACCATAAAAAAACCATCATATCATAAACAACAACGAATCCAACAAAAGATATGTTGATATGGAGCATCTGTGCACATGCGACAGTCAGTAGAGGCAGCAGACAAACTAGAATAGAACAAGATCGACCCTTGAGGACGCAAATTCATGTGGATATGATAGGGAAAGGCACAAGAACCATGGATAGAGAAACTTCACATCTATGCATCACTTCAGATTTTGTCTTCCCAAATCACTAATTGCTAACATATCATAAGAGTATGAAGGGGATAGGTAGTTGTTTAAGGATACTTACAGGTATTGCTCTTCGTACTTTGCCACCAAACCCTCCACCGAGCCTCCTTGTGATTACACGAACATTATGCTCTGGTATACCAAGGCATTTTGCAATTACACTGTGAGCAAACTCTGGGCACTGAATGGAGCTATAAACCACCACACAGTTATCTTCATCAGGGACAGCAAGGGCAGTTTGTGTCTCCATGTAAAAATAGTACTGTGACCCAAGTTTAAGCTGGGAATCAGAAAGAACAGATAAACAAGATAGCCAGCATAAGATAACAGTAGATTGGAAGAGGTAACGACAACTGAAAGGCCAGCTATAGAAAATCTTGTGAAATAATTAGTCGTACCTCAGAAGAAAGGATCTTGTGATCAGCTTCAGCCATACCTCTAGAGAAGTCACCAACTTGTTCTGGATACAAGAATGAAGGAACCTTGAAAAAACTCGACTTCTTCAGAGCCTCTTCAGCAGTTAATATAGGTGGATCCAAATCCGTAAAGTCATAGTTGACCAGGGAGGAGTCAGCTGCATAATCAGCAAACTTCTGTGATTCTGCTACCTGTATTAGTATTTACACATGGATGTTGCTTTAGACTTTATGTGCAATATACATTTGAAGTAGCCTCAATAAGCAGGGAAGAATTTGCAACTAAACATTACCACAAATGCAATGGGCTCTCCAGCAAACCTGGTGAGGTCATCAGCGAATAAAGGCTCCAAACCAAGAAAGCCTTTAGATCCTACATTTTCCCCTCCTTTTGGAATATCTTTATAAGAGATCACAGCAGCAACTCTACTTTCTTCGGAATTTGATTGGAAATCAACACTTTTTACCCTTGCTAATGGCTTTGTGCTGTAGATAAATGCTCCATGCAAACAGTTTGGAGGTGAAGGAATGTCATCTACATAGACAGCTTCTCCTGAAAAACTGACCAATGTAACTACAGAGAAAACTGGGAAACTGTGTAGTCAAATAGTTTAAGAAGTCTCTCACTACATTCATTATTACACCTGAGACAATGAGATTGCTGTTACTCAATGAGTGTAACTATGCATACATGTTTGTGCGTATCATGTATACATATTTTTAAGTGTTCATGAATCGTGGGAAGGAAGCTAGCCATGAGAGTAAGTTCAAAAATTAAAATATAAATAATACATTTGAAAGCTAACTCTACAATAGGAAGTTCCGTAAGGAAAGCATTCTACTTCCATCTGTATTCAGATATAGAGAAACAGATCAAAGTACAATTTCTTCAGACGAATTAAGGCATCTTGATGAGTTATATGGTAGCTAACCTGAAGCTTGAATGGCAGCACCAGACTTGGTCATTGCCTCCCCCACCGGACAATACTGTTCGCTTGATTTCACTTGCTGACGTCCTGATGATAACAACGCTGGTTGTGCTATTTCACCAGTGGAACTGTTACTGTAGTTCAAGGGAGATTCCTTGAGATTACTCTCACTAAGTTCACTGCATAAATTGCCTGACATAGCAGAAACTACACTGGCATAGGGGGAAAGAAACTCAAACAGGAAACTGGAGGCCAAGCTCTTTCTGTAAGCCAAGTATGAAATGGTATTATCAGCCACTATAGCTTCTTGAACTAATTTGACTGCTTCGTAAAGAATACCAGCAGTCAGTACTTTTCCTGAAAGATATTCCTCGACAGTCCTTGCTCGTGTTGCATGTCTTCCCCCATAAGCACCAAAAGCAACTTGAAAATTGTTTACTATGGCCCCATTTTCATGAGGAGACACATCAGCAAGGAAAGCAGCATTAAGATAAGGTAAAGCATTCCCCAATGGGCGTGGTGCAGCACGATAGGTCTCAAAAACCAACTTGGAACTGGAATCACTAACATTACAATTTCCTTTCCGCTCCAACAGTGGTACCGTCACACTGATTAGCAGACTAGATGAGTTCATGGGGGGGCTTGCCATAAATTCTTCTAATGTAAGAACTTGATGCTTGTGACCAGTCATAACACTAACAGTAGAGCCTATGGCAAGAAGTATAGTAACTATATCTGAAGGAAAACCTTTACTTTGTGCCATTACAAGATTCCCACCAATGCTTGCTGAGTTTCTAATGAATCCTGAAGCAATTTTCTCCAAATGATTCGCAATCTTTTGAAGGAACAACTTTCCATCTGTGGAACACTTTATTCTACCATCCTCTTTCAGATACGAAATTATCCTAGATATTGTCACAGCAGCACCAATTTCAATCTCCATTTCATTTTTTCTTATCATTGAAAGCTCAGGTACACACCTGAGATCAATGTATTTTTCACAGTCCTCTTTTTCCTTGTAGTAACCCATCCCTGTATTACCAACAACTAGCTTAATCTTTGGACTATCTGCATAGGCATTGGCTTTCATCAAGGCTCCGAGCTCCTCAAGGCTAGTAGGAGTATACCAAGAATAATTTTCACTGTTCAGTTTCATTGTTGACTTGGACTTGTTGCCTTGCAATAACTCTGAATATTTACAAACATGAATGTCTGAATTGTATAAGGGTAGGCCTTTTAATTTATGTTCCTTTGGCTCTCCTTTCCTCCAAAAAGAATTCAATCCCAAGTCCTCCAAATCAACATTTGCGGCAAAACTTTTACAGGCATCAGCTATAGGTCGGTATCCAGTACAGCGACAGAGATTTCCAGCTACAGCTTTTTCGGCCTCAGAAGTTGTAAGCTTGGAAAATCCCGGTGGAGGTTCCGGTCTTCGAAGTTTTTCGGCATTTGTGAGTGCTGAATAAAATGACATGCAAATTCCAGGTGTGCAAAAGCCACATTGAGAAGCATGGAATCCCTCAAACCTTTGATGAATTGGATGCAAACCATCTTTACTATTACCAAGGCCTTCAGTTGTCGTAATTGAACAGCCATTTACACTGCAAAGAAGGGTTAGACATGAACTCACCGAGAAATCTTCAACTTGGTCGAGAACTGAGTTATACTTTGACAGCATAACCACACATGCACCACAGCCACCTGTGCCAGTCATACAGGATCAGGGAAAGGAGCAGCAAGAGCAAGTAATGCATGCAATGCGAGCACAAGAAGTGCATTCCCAACTAATAGACATGAATTAAGAAACTGAAAAAATCATCAGTGATGTATTCACAATCAGTCAGTTCCTAACAAGAGATATTAAATCAGCAGTAAAACAAAAAATCACTCATACAAATAAGCAGCGGAGGGTAGCAGGTTCCAATCCAATTTATGATATGCACTCCAACTACATTATAAATAGTATCTCTGAAACTGAAACTCACCCAACAAAAATCAGAATTAGCAGGTTATCAAATTTTAATTTCAGATTGAGTAACTAATTCTGCCACTCCTAATCTCCTATGCCATAATCAGAATTAGCAGGTTATCAAATTTTAATTTCAGATTGAGTAACTAATTCTGCCACACCTAATCTCCTATGCCATAACCCGATCAAAGACAACAGGTCACATGAAAATAGCAAATTCTGCTCTAAATTTGCAGAAACTTTAGTTTAGTATGCAAGCATGATGTCTGAAATTCACAATATAGATGACACATCAATCGAATTTTACGATCATCTGACCATACTATGACATGAAAAAGACCAATTGAATATGGCATATGGATCAATGAATGAGGAGATGCAAAAGAAGGAAACGACCTTCACCGCAACCAAGCTTAACACTCTTGAAAGGAGTGCGAGAGCGCAAGAAATGGAGCAAAGTGGTAGAAGGCGCAATACTCGCCACCTCATACTTCACTCCGTTCACTGCAAACGCAAGAACCCCACTCCCACTTTCCGCTCGTGCCTCCATTTCTCGCACTGCAATTAACTGAAACACTATTTCACACCAGTAACCGCCACATCATCATTTGGCGGATTATTCTGGTCGGTCAGAGCAACGAACTTGAGACTGTTAAGCTTAAGGTAAAGATAATTACATCGTGGTCCTCGTCCAATTTATCAAAATTTAAACCAAACATCCTTCATTCTCACTATCCTCTGAATTCAACCCTTCCAACTTTTTTCACATGCCAAAACCAACTGCTCGCATGATTCAACCCTCTGAATTCTCACTAGTCTGTTCTACTTGCAGGCCGTAGGATTCATCACGGCATCTACATTTTGACAAATACTCCGCTTCCCACGAATTTTGGCCATTTTATTTTCAAAATTAAACTTGATTAACTTAAAATTTTAAATATAAGAGATAGTCTTTTGTGAAACATACTAAACTTTAGACGGTGCCTTTTATACAATTCTAACAATATTCTATCTCCAGAAACGTATCTCTAATAATTTTACAGAGATGTATCTCTAATTATTTTACAAGAATCTAGCGCTAATAACTTTTTAGAAGTTTTTTTGACCAATTTTTTTCATTATTTTCACACCATCTGCAATCAGCAAAAAAATCAAAATAATTTTAATATTTTTAAAATAAAAAAAATCTATATGATCAGCGAACTAAAAATTATAAACATCAACAAAAGGAGCAGAACATCAACAAAAAATCACAATACATCAACTAAAAAACTGCAACAAAAATTATTTAAAATTAATAAAAATCAACAAAAAAAACTGGAAAAAACGTCGAATACAACTAACAAAACATCAACTAAAAATCATAAAGATTATAAAAACATTAATAAAGGTTCAATTATCAATTTTTTTTAAAAAAACTACAAAAAATCAACCAATATCAACCAAAATCTAAAAATAGTAATTCCTAACACCTAAATTTCATCCGAAAAAGGAAAAACGTCAACATAAGGAAAAAAAACACTACAAAATATCAACCTATATCATCCAAAACTACAAATATCAACTCGCATCACGTAAAACTCACTTAGAAAATGAAAAACATCAACGTGAAAAGTAAAAAAATATCAACTCATGTAAACCGAAAAAACTACAAAACATCGACTCATATCAACTAAAACTCACCTGAAAAATTTAAAAAAACAACTTTGGAAAAAAAAACTAAAAATATCAACAAAAAAACTAACTTACCTCAAGAGTATAAATTATTCACTCAAAAATTCATAAAACGTCACCAATGTTTTTTTAAAAAAAACAACAAATATCAGCTTATATCACCAAA
>JAUOBV010000007.1:7989986-8000846 GCA_032360425.1 Rubia occidens
TTACATATAATAATGTTGCATAAAAATTGATATTTGGAAAATAGATGTTAAGACAAATTTAACAATATCTCACATGATATATTCATTATTTATATATTAATTTATATTTAGGGTCAAAGTTTGCAAGGTTTGACTCTCAAAAAGTAAATAAGCAATTTAGAGTGGGACGGAGGGAGTATAAAATTAGCATATACAAATGTCAATCCCCACCATAACTATCAAATCATTAAACATCATTATGTACAAAAAGGTTCAAATGCCTTAAAAACCACTAGCATAAAATTAAAAAAAATCCAAATCAAATGATAACATTAACAACAATCTAGTATCTGGGCTCTAACAAATAAATCAAAATTTATAAAATATCATTCTCACACAATACATCCCAAAAAATCAAATTCTATTTTTTCCTGTCTTGTTTTTCTTCGTTATTTGCTTATTCACAGACTTGTCTTCTCTCCTGCTGGCTTCGAAGAGGATGACTCTTTATTTCATTAACGCAAAGATCAAAAGTCAATTTTGGTCTACCGTTTAAGGGAACACCTCCCGTAGCGTGATTTCTGATAGCCTTTTTTAATATCTCATCAATCAATGACATCGTAGACCTCCGGATTGGAAAGTATTTATTTGAAATAAACATAAAACATCACATGCAATAATTAAAATATCAATATCTGAAATTAAAACATCACAATAGCACACCTAACATCACTGACACCTACATGGAGAAACATCAAATACAGTATTTAAAACATTAACAATACACACTGAAATATCAAAAGAACAAAACTGAACATCAGATGAATACTTCAATATGAAAACACCACAAGCATCAAGCACTGAAATTATAACATCACACCAACACACATAACAATACTTAAAACCTAAAACATTAAACATCAAACAGAAAACGAGAAACATCAGCAACAATATCTAAAACATCACATCTAAAAATAACAAAACATACAATTCCTACTTCATTCTCGATTGCAGCAACAGTGAGCAAGTGCTCTTAGACATCTAAGAAACAACAACAACCAAAAAATTAGCATAAATTGTAACAAAACTCTAAGATTTCACACACAATCAAAACAACAAAACTAAACATCAATTGCACACTTAAAACACTACAAGCATCAAATACTGAAATTAAAATATCACACCCACACACATATCAGTACTTAAAACCTAAACATCAAACAGAAAATCATAAACATCAACAACAGTATCTAAAACATCACATCTACAAAATAACAAAATTTACAAATCCTTCTTCATTCTTGATTGTAGCAACAGTGGGTAAGCGTTCTTAGACATCTAAGAAACAACAATAACAACACAAAAATTAGCACAAATAGTAACAAAACCCTAAGGTATCACATACAATAAAAACTGAACATCAATTGCACACTTAAGGTTGAAAACACCACAAGTATCAAACTCTGAAATTAAAACATCACACCAACACAGATAACAATACTTAAAGCCTAAAACATGAAACATCAAATTGAAAACGAGAAACATCAATAACTGTATCTAAAACATCACTGCTGAAAATTAAGAAAACTTACAAATCCTCCTCCCTTCTTGATTACAGCAACAGTAAAACAAGTCCTTTTAGACATCTAAGAAACAATACCAGCAACACAAATATTAGCACAAATCCATAAGAACAACTCATAACACACACAAAAAACAGAGTAATCCCCAAACATTACTCTATATAACCTACACAAATTCTAGTATACCACATGAACCAAAGAGAGTAAACAAAATTTGAAAAAACAACAAAATATGCATAAAAAATTATAGTGAAGATATTACATGCGAAGATAAACACAAAATGAATGTTGAATTGTGTCAGATCGCTGGAAATCGAAGCTAAAACTGGCAAAATCACCGGAAAATGAAGCACAACTTCCTTGCATCCTTGCAAAATCATTGTGCGTGAAAAATATGGAAGAAAAATGAAGAAAAATGGAGAACAAGTGCGGTCGAATCGAAGGAAGGGAGAGGTTGAAACACAAAGAAAATGAAAAAAAGGGAGAGAAGAACGCAGAAGAAGAAAGGAGAGGAGAGAGAGGATGTCTAAAAAATGTGGGAGAAGAAGAAGGAAGATTTATATTATACATGGACTTAAATGTAAAATAACAAAAATTTTCATCCAATTCCTGAACTTTCAAAACTTCAATTTGAAACCCATACTGAATTCTTTGCAATTGAATCTTTGGTCTCATTGTAAGGCCGTCTTAACCAAGACTTTGTCACCCATTTATGACCAGTTATAAAATGAGTTTCAACCCAATTCACAAGTAACCCAAACCGCTTATGACCCGTCATAAAATAATTAAGTTAAGTCATACCTATTTTTCCAACTATTCATACTATTCCAATTCATTTTCAATCCGTCAGCATATTTATCACCCTTACTGTGTGCAATTCCACAAGCTTGAATCGATTGATTTTACTTTTAGGAAAAAAACAAAAACTACACATATGGAAAAGGAATGGAAACAGTGCCAACTGACTTGAACATAGAAACCATGTTTATAAGTGGAGTGAAATAGATAGAGGTTTATGTTATGAATAATGAAATGCTCATTAGCAATAAGCTAGTTTAGTGATATTTAATTATTTCACTATTCATTTACCTTAGGAGAATACTATGCAATTACCCCTATTTTCTCCTATAAATACCCCCCAAGAGGATGAAGAAATTTGCACCTCTCACTTTCTCACTTTCTTACTTCATCTTCTTCTCCATTCTCTCCTTATTATTTTCACCTCAAGTTCCTTTTCACTTCCTTAAGAAATTAGTGCAAAGTTAGAGAATATTACAACAAAGACCAAATATTCAAGAGTTCTTTTTGTTAATCAACCAACAAAAAACTATTCATTAGATGTCCAACTTGAAGGGGGTGTGTCGTGTTATCACAGTGATGCTGCAATTCAATGGGACCAAGAACTGGTATTCAACTGCGTAATGTTTTACTACGATACCAAGGGCATGTATTCCTATTATTCAAAACATGATAATATATTGAGTTAATTGCTAAAATAACCCTACCTTTTAATTGAAAGTGTCAATATAATTCTGCAATCTCAGAAAGAGTCTGTCTCTTGAAAGACGGTCTTTCCATAAGTTATGGAAAGACCAAGGTTTAAAGTGTAAATAAGAAGAAATGAAGATAAAATTTTCAGGTTACATGAATAGGGTTATAAACTTTATAACTACTACATGTTGCATAATAAAAATTTAATATTGCAACAAAGACCTTTACCCTTTTATTATTCTAATTAAACCCCGTCTTTCCATAAGCTTATGGAAAGACTGTCTTTCCCAAAACTTTGCCTCTCAGAAAATGCCAAAATGACTCTGGACCTGGCTAACTTTTTAGTCAACGGTTGTTTGACCATAATTCAGTGAAATGACAATTATGCCCTTGATTTTAAAAAAATAAAAAAAATTGAAACCTCTTCGTTTGAACCATTTCCCTTCGTCTGAACCATTTTCCTTCGTCTGAACCATTTTGTTTCCTCCTCCCGATGTAAACCTAAAGCTTATTGATGGGGGGAGGATTAGTTGGAATTCAAATCGTTATTGGGGATAGGGTTATCGACACAATCGTGCTGTTCTCAATCAGTGTGGCTTGGGTTCTTGTCACCATCGCACAGTTCTGAATTGGTCCGGTGGAGGAGGAGGGTTGCGAGTGAAGAAAGAGGGTCGCGAGGGTGCGACAATAGTGGGGTACGACGGAGGGTCGTGAGGGGAGGAGGAGAGTCTTAGTGGCGCGATGGTGGAGTACGGTGGGGCAGTGAACGCCATCATGTGGCTAGGGTTCCATTATGTTGAGGGAATTGGTGGTGGGCAATGACTGGGTAAAGATGGTGGTGGCGGTGGCGGGCATGGGCGGCTGCTATGGAGGCAATTGAACACGCTAATCAGTCAACGTTCTTCCGTCAAGGGACTTCAACAGAGGTAAACTTCACAGATTTCCATTTTCTTCTCCCTCCCTGTTTTGTCTCCCCTAATTTTCTTCCCCCTCCTTGTTTTCTCTCTCCCGATTTCTTCCCTTCGTTCCGATTAATACTCCCTGTTTTTCGGCGCTTGGTTGAGCGGCGCCGGAAATGGTGGCGATCCGGGAGAGTAGGTGGTGGGTGACACGGTGGTGGTTATGTAGTGGGTCACGCGACGAAGGTAGCTAATCGGAGCATGGCGGCGGTTAGGGTTTTGGGTGGGGGATGTGGCTGGTGGAATGGGGGTGGAAGTAGCTAATCGGAGCACGGTGGCAGAATACCGATCGGAAGAAGAATACTGAAAACCAGGTAGCTGAGGAAGAAGACCAGAGTGGTGGTTTTCGGCATCGGCGACGGTGGTTTCTGGCGGCGGCGGTAGTTTCCGGCGGTGGCGGTGGTTTCCGGCGGTTCCTGGAGGCAGCAAGACAGCATCAGCATTAGGTTTTTTGGAGAAGAAAGATAGGTTTAAGAAGAGGGGTAGTTTTGTCATTTCATATTATCTTGCCTGAATTCGACTAGTCAGCGCCAAAACTAGTGATTTTGGGTATATCGGCACTAATTTTTCGAAAGTTAGGGTTAGATTGGCACATAGAATAGTTAGTTAGGGTTAGATTGGCACTTTCTGAGATTGCAGGGCTATATTGGCACTTTCAGCCTAAAGTCAGGGTTATAAATATAAATACCCCTAATATATTTCATTCAATTATTCTCTCCAATCTTCAAAGACACTACCATGCATGGAAATTCCCATTTGGGAACACATACTCCCTCCGTCCCACTAAAAATGACACACTTGCTATTTTAGTTCATCCCACTAGTAATGTCATGTTTTGTCTCTTTTCAAATTTAGCAAAATTTGAAGGCTCGAGATTGCCCAAATTTTTTGTCCAAAATTTTGGTCCAAATTCATGAATTAATCCTACCCCTCCAAACATGTAGGCCACCACAACTCCTAAAAATTTGGTCCAAAAGTAAATAGGTCATTTTTAGTGGGACGGAAGACCAGAGAAGAAGAAGAAGACCAGCCTATTTTTTTTGTTTTGTTTTTAAGACCAGGGGTAAATTGGACTTTTCACCAAAATTCGGCGTCCAATTGCCTAAAAAGGTTACATTTTCACTTTATCTCATTATGTGCGGTTATATTTGCACTTTCGGAAATAGCAGGGTTATATCTGCACTTTGCTCTTTTTTTACCAGGGGTAAATTGGACTTTTCACCAAAATTGGGTGTTCAATAGCCTGAAAAGGTTATATTTGCACTTTATCTCATTATTTAGGGTTATATTTTCACTTTTAAAAATAGCAGGGTTATATCCGCACTTTCGTCAATTATGTAGGGTTATATATGCACTTTGCTCTTTTATAAAAGTATTACTTTATGTGCTATTGTAACACTTACAACCTATTGTAATATTTTTACAAGTATTACCTTAGGTGATGTTGCATTAGATCTAATGTAACATTTTTTAAAATTTAGGTAATATATTCCAATATTTATGTAACACTTTTCAAAGGTTTAAGTAACACTTTGTAAGCTATTGTAACATTTTAAATAAGTGTTGCAAGAAGAGTATTACAATAGCTCTAATTTGTAGTAGTGTCAAAAATTGGAACTATCTAAGATGGGTATTTCTTGGGATACGTCAAAATCAAAGAGCCGTTCGACATCAAAGCCTCATTTTGTGGCACAATTCAATTCACCATTGGAATTGGTGGTGGAGCAAGAAGAGAGGTCTCCTGTATGCAATCAGAAAACAAGAACATTACGTGATCACGAGCGTCCACGGGAGGCTAGAGCAAGCCGCAAGTTATTCACCGTGGAGGCATTAAAGCGCTACGGGGGCTGGCTAGATCATAAATGCACAGATACAACGGTGTTAAAACCTTATTCTGCTTCTGATCTAAATTTTGATTACGTATTATACCATTTTCATCCTTCCTATTTACACAATCTGATAACAACGGATTATATATCCAATTCATCACAATGAAGTTGTTCAATTCAATGCTAATTTGGGGAAGAAGGTCGAGAACTCTAACTTAACCATGGTTAATGAAATAACGGTCCACGTAAGTGAATTCACAATAAATGTTATGTTAGGGTGCCCCAAGACCGAGCCTAGTTCTTTGAGTCCCAACGTTCCCGATAGCTCTTATGAGGTATATAACTAACAATCATGGCCTAGTATGACTGAATCTCAGCCCCTCTGTCCGGTAGATATTTAGATTGCTAGGAGATAGGCTTGGCCAAACCGATAAATATGACTTTTCGGCATTGAGTGTTGAGCAAAGATTGGTTTTCGAGTGGATGAGTATGAATGTGTTTCTTAGTGGAGGGACATGCTTGTGAACTTACAATTGGAAGCCTAATGACTTCCTCACAATTAACATTAATTTGGATTGAATATTATAAATGGTAAGAGTTAACACTCTACACAATCAACATTGATTTGGATGATTAATCTTGTAAGAATATTCACATATATATAGATCAATTATGGTTTAGATGAATATAAAACAAGGTGTTAATACCAACGACCGTTACATATACTATATAAATATGGTATCACTACCACAAAAGAGACGTTTAATTTCGCCTCATTGACTTCGGTTGGGGAAAATAAGGCTAATAACCGAAGTAAAAATACTTTGGTTTTAAAATAACCGAAGTTAAAGGATGATTTTTTACTTCAGTTGGAAAAAAACCCAAAGTTAATAGTATCTCTCACCCAATGTCAAGTAAAGGTGTATTCTATGTCGGGTTACCCGTAACCATAACAGAGAACCTACCGACGTTGAATGAAACTATACTTAACCCTATATGACTTGATTTTTTATTTCTGTTATTTTCAATCCTTATCAATTTTATAGGAGTAGCGAGAAAAAAGGTTGGACGCTAATTAATGCTCTATTGTCGAGGGTCACATCAACCATTGGGGATTTGATCAAGATTGAGGGCACATCCTAAAACTTATAATTATTTCTCATACATTCACAAATACAATCTATTATAAAACAAATTCAATACATATAATTAATAATCCGATACAACATAACATTATCAACCTATTTTATTCTACTTTTTATTGTGTATTAAAATATTAATTTAATAAATAGTCTTAATAAGTTATTATTGTTTAATATTATCATAAAACAATCAAAATAATATTTACATTACTATGCAAAAGTATAAAAAGATAATATTTGAAATTGTGAATACAATTATTTTTGAAATTTTAAATTTTCTAAGTTGGGTACTTTTGACATATGAAAAACACTGCTATGATTTTAATTCTACGAGGGAATGAATTGAATGATACTTCTAAGTATTAAAATACAAAAAATAAAAATGTGCTTATATACGTATCGCTGATCTCTCCTGAAATATTGGTCAAACTATTTCTTATAAAAAGATAAAGAACCCTTTTAATAAGAAAATACAAAATAAATGTAAAATGTCATTTTTTTTCCTATTCAAACCCCTAACTTTGTTCCTAAGGCTCTGTTTGGAAAAACTTAATCTGTTGTACTTATAAGCAAAATACTTTTTAGTGTTTGATAAATTACAAAAGAACAACTTATTTTGAAAGCTCAACCTATTTTTACGGAAAAAACATAAACTGGTTTAGCACAACTCTGCTTTCAAAATAAGCCAGATTTGCTTATAAGCACATCACTGTCAAACAGAGCTTGGATCCTAAATCATTTACTCAATTCTCTCTCAAAGCCCCAATTTCCGTTTTCCCAAATCCCAATCTGTGTTCACAGCCAGCTCATGGTCTTCGACCGAATTCCTAGGCACCATCTACCTTCCTCGTGGCGATTTGCGTTGAGTCTGATCGTGGTCCCAAAATCATGTCCGATGGGGTGGCTATGACGGTGGCAGTGACAAAGTGGTTGGAGATGGGGGACCTGTGTAATTGCCAATTGGACCGGGTGGCTTCTGTTATTGAATGTTGCGACGAAGGCAGTCATAAAAGGGTGGGGTTGGCGGGACGATTCCCGGTTGTAAAGTCGTATGATTATCATGGATTAATATGTTGGCATTTGTGAACTAGAGTTAGGCCCTGTCCAGATCGGCTTATTTCAGTTCCAATAATCCCAACTCAACTTTTTTTAGCTCTCCTCAACCCTTCTCAACTCTTCTCAACCCTTCTCAACTCCTCTCAACTCTTTCTCAGTTCTTCTCAACTCAACTCTAATAATTTCAGATTGTTTACTTTCAACTCCATTCAAATATTTTTAATTTAGAAAGTTATTGAATCTATTTTTAATCTGAAGCTTATAGTAAATGTTGTTCATATTTGAATGTATAAATTATTATAATTCATATTACTTGAAACTCGATAACGTTATGGTTCAAATTCTGTGATTACATAATAATATTTATATTATGTATTAAATTTTAAATAAATTATTTAATTCACATGTTATTATTTATATCATGATTTATTATTTAATTAATATATTCATATGTAATATAATTAAATTATTATATTTATTATATTTAACATATAATTATATTTATTTTATTTTAAAATATATTTTATTTTTAAAAAATATCATGGAAATTTGAAATCTTAATTTAAAAATTATTTAATTAATTCTCATTTGGATGTTTAAATTTTACTTTGAATTTTTCAATGATTGAATACGGTAAAAAGTAAATAATGAGAAAAAATAGATAATTATCATAGATAAACTATATCTAAATTATAAATTAGTGTTGTAAATTATGGAAGTACATCTTCTGCATATTAGTACCAATATTGTATTCGTTTACATTAATACTACCAAAACTGATGTGCGCAGAACATCTCTAATACTAGGAGGGTGTATGTTATAAGTTGAATTATTTTACGCTTATGTATTTGGAGTTGTTTGGTTTTAAAAACTTTGTTCTCCAACCTCTAAATTTGTAGTTTCACGTTTCTTATTTCCTACAAACATTTAATAAATAATTTTAATATATTTGCAACCCTAAATTTGCAGTTTCGCGTTCCTTATTTCCTACAAATATTTCATAAATAATTTTAATATATTTCGCATAATCGTCATACTCCCTCCGTCCCAGCCTATTTTGCATAAAATCTTTGTTTAGTCAAAGATGTTGAACTTTGACTACATATTTGAATATGTAAATATGAACAATAATTTTATCGTATGAGATATGGTTAGATTCTTCGTAACACGTAGTTTCTAAATATCAATTTTTTGTGTGCCGGTTATTGTCCATAACTACACATATTTATAGTGAAACATGTTTATTGGAGATCGTTACAAAATTCTGTGCAGAATAGGCTGGGACGGAGGGAGTATTATGAATAATTGTATACATTATATTTGTGAAATATATTTCAATTCACTTCAAACTTGATAACGTCAGCGTTCGAATTCTATAATTACATCATATATTAAAATTTTAAGTAAATGATTTAATTCACATGCACTATTATTTAATCATAATTAATTATTATTATGTACTATAATTTAACCGTTATCTTCTTTTAATTTTTTTCAATTAAGTTTTATTCAGTTCAATTCAGTTTGATTCAGTTCAGTTTAATTCAGTCCTGTTCGGCTAGACTAAGTTCACTTCAATTCAGTTTAGCTAGTGTGATTCATTTCACTTCAACTTTATTCAGTTGAGTTCATTTTTGATGCAGTTCAGTTCATTTTTATTCAATTTAGTTCAATTTGATGCAGTTTAGTTTAGTTTGATTCGGTTTGGTTCAATTGTTTCAGTTCATTTTAGTTTAATTCAGTCAATTTAATTTATTTCAGTTCATTTTAACTCAGTTAAGTTCAATTCAGCTATTCTCAACTCTTTTGATCTCTTCTCAACTCTTTCCAATTAATTTCATTTCCAATCAACTCAACCATTCTCAACTTCAATAAATTAATCTCAGTTCAACTCATACTCATTTTAACTGAATTTATCAAATAACAAGAGCCGACACTTTTCACCTCCTAGTGCTCGCACCGCTTCAAATTTTATTTTAATATCACACTATAAAAGCCATTTTTGTGTAACAGTGCAAACCCACCATTTCCTCTTTCCTCTCTCTTTCTTTCCCTTTGTTTGCTTTATTTTCTCTGGTGTCTAGTCTGGAGTCCTAAATTCGATTATTCTCTGCAAAGAGGAGAGAGAAGGGAGAGAATCTGAGCCGGACTTGGAGGATAACTCTGAGGTAAACAGAGCTTCTCTTTTTTTTTTCCACTCTGCAAAATGAAAGAATGTTTTTGTATCTGTTTCTGTAATTTTTCAACGTTTTTTGCTAGCTGGTGTGGCTTGAAATGATCAAGTTGTTATCTTTCTTGTGCTTAGTATGATTGTGGGGTGTTTTGTACAGAACCAACATGGATTTTATGAAGTTTGAGTCAGTTTTTTGCTTTCTTTTGTTGATCAGAGCGTTTTTGAGTTGAGATTTTTTGTATGACTTTGGAGACTTTTTGTGTTCTAATTTGTTGTTGAATTGCTTCTTATTGTTTGGTTTTTCCCGATGATAAATATGTTTTTGTGGTGAGCTCATTTTTCTGAGGATCAGTGTTTTGTTTGACTTTGTTGTTGTGAGATCTGGACAATTATTGTGATATTTGTATATCAGCTTTCCTTCTGAATTAGAATCTGTACTCTTTAATTGTATCTGGAATTACTGTGCTAGGTTTTTGGGAATAAAGTTGACATGTGTCAGATCTGGCCTCTTTTTGGTAAATTGTCACGGATGTAAAATTTATCTGAATCAGCTTTTAAGAGTCTCCTTTTGGTTTTACTTTTTGGTAGGTATTCATGTGATCATTTTTACAAAAGATTGTATTTTTCTGTTTGATTTCAACCACTTTG
>JAUOBV010000007.1:8017863-8030026 GCA_032360425.1 Rubia occidens
GGCGCATTTTTAAAATTTGGGTACCAAACTGTGAATTTCGATTAAAAGTGGGTACCATTTTGGACAATTGCTCATAGGTAATATAAAGACACATCACTCATCTTTCCTGCTCTATTCTGGGTTTTATATTCTCTTTGTGTTCTCTTGGAATCGGTTGTGAGTTTTCCTGCATTGAATGAACCTGAATATATAGCTCTCCATATACCCTTATCTATCTGTCTCTTCTTTGTTGTTTCATCCTCACTTAAATTCCTGATTCTCTATACTTCTTAAAATTGTATCTTTTTCGTTTTGCATGTATAACACCTTCGTTTTGCATGTATAACACCCAATCCACTATTGCTCTTCCAAAGAGACGTGTCTTGAATACTGAATCTATTTCTTATTCCATTAATACAACTTATCTTCTACTATCTTAATAGCCTTTTAAAATACTTTCTAACGATCTTCTAATTGATTCTTCTTCTTCTAAATCACGCCGTATCCTACTCCCTAGTCTAATCCTTATTAACCTTCCATCTTCCACCAAATCTGCTTCCTTTGCTTGCTATCCAACCCTAACAAGCCTATCTCTTTCTAATGAAAACCTAATGCATGCACATATTTATAGGATCATCGTAAAGCTCTTAGAATGGTGAACGTTTTGACATATTCTGATTGTCTCATCCGTTTCAAAATAATCAAAAATATGAGAGGAAAAAGCCTGGAAAACCCTATCTCCCCATGAGACGGTTTTTCCATTTGATTTTTTACTATTTCCCATGAAACAGTTTTTCCATCTGATTTTTTATTTTGTTCTCTATATTTTAGAGAGAAAAGATCAAGTATGTCCTTCATGTCCTTTAATTGTCCCGTCCTTTTATTTATTTTCTAAATTCCTGTGTCAAACAAACAAAAACATACTCACTTTGTTACACTAACAATGATATACTGGTCCACTAACAATGATATACTATTTGACAAAAAAACATATTTAACTATCGATAACTTTAGTGGAATAGTTTAACGAATATCATGTGAGATGTATTTTAATTCTACATAACGTGTAGTTTCTAAAAAGTAAAATTTTGTTATGTGTTAAGTAATTGCCAGTCAAACATGGATTAAAGTCATACTTAGAAGATGATATTGTTAGTGGACCAGTAGTGTCAATTGAACTAACATCCAATATATATATCAACCATCCAAAATCCCAATCCCTATTTACAGTATTTGGAAAGCACCTTTCAAATATCATTATACAAAATTGAGCTCATTTATTCTATAGTTAACGCCGAACACCGGCATAAATGTCTAATAATATATTCCTGTCACTATACCAAACCAAAAACAAAAAATATATTTATTTGCGGACTATCTCTAATTCTTTCACCATATTTGTCAGTACAGTATCACCAACTATATTTCCATAATTTTTCACACTACTATACCTGGTTTCTTTACTGAGCCTTTGCTGGTTCATAATCATAGCTCTTCTTAGCATCTTCAATGTCTCTTTGGAGTTTCGTGTACATATCCACAGACGTCTGGGCAAATTTAGTCATGTGACCAAGTAAATTTGCCAGACTAACCCGGAATTCATCAAGTCCAGGTGCTCGGTCCTCTGGTGCTTCATCTCTCAATAAATTTAAACGAGGATCGCCATCTACAAAAGCTTGCCTGGATGAAAAACGAGGATGATTTGCACTTTTGCCATGGTTCCTCTCTTGATGAGGTAAGAAACGAGTTATTTCGGCCGCTAAGTTCTTCATGGAACCTACAACTGCTTCTGTAGGTAGGTTATTGAGAAAGTCCAGCCAAATATCACAAGTAGCATATATAGGAGGGCCATAGAGACTGAGGGGTGGATGAGGAATCTTTTTCTTCCTCTTGGATGATTTCTGCGACTGCAACACGGATTTGTAAAGCCACTTCTTTATAGCTTCAATATACGTCTTCTGAGCACTAATCCACTTCGTAAAAGTAGAGGAGAGCAAGGTCAGATCATTCTCAAGATAGATAATAGCTAGACGACGTGAATCAGATTGTATGGTGATCTTGGTGTTCCCAGGAGAAAAAGCGACTGATATGACGTGAAACTGAAGCTTGTGGCAGTCAAACATAACTTCCCACATTTTCCTCAATCTACCATAGCAGAGAGAAACATGTTAGTAACAAAAAGTTAACAAACTAGGTTCAGCGTAACATGATAATGAGATTATGCAATAATGCAGTTGGTCATGTAACAAAAAGTTCATAGCTAAAGTTTAACCATTTTGGTTTCTCTCAACACTTGAAAATATAGTTTGAATTTCTGCTGTCACCTAGCAGACCTAGAGCCAAATAAATGAGAAATCGTACTTCTATAATTCAGTTTGGTTGGTCCCACCACAACTATGGAAGTCATTTAAAATAACGACGGCCCTTCACGAAAGTTATAACTTACTAAGGAAAGGTTTTTCTGTAATGATTCACTGTTAACCATGATTTACCATCCAAATCCAATGACATACAGAATCTCCTGCTTAAGTTACTATTATATTCATTCAAAACAAAGTTGTGGTTGAGCTAACTAGTTCACACCAGTAAACTCTATTAATATCAGATATAATTAATTAGCTAGCAGTGGTATCCCAAAAGGTTATGCATTCCTGCTGTTTTAGAAATTCAACCAAGTGATCATAGTGCTCGAATAAAATATCAAAGAGGTTTGTAAGAACATACCCTTCAATGAGCTCTTCCAGTTGAGGTTGGAGTTCTCCATCTCTCAAGTCTTCTATTTTCTTCGATACTGAGTCAATCCTATGGATGGCCACCGTAATTCTGGAATGCAAATCCTTCACGACTGCACGTGTCTTATCAATCTTTAAGGCACTCTCCCCAGCTGATTCTTGTTGCCTAAGGAGCTTTCGCTTCATATCATAGTTTCGCCTTATCATTTCACTAGCCTGGAGATATTGAAAGATTCATCAGGACACCAGACTATATTGCAGACAGATGTCCAAAAACTTGGCAATATCACAAACTGACCATAAAATTATCAATGAAAAAGTATTTCACGCTTGAGGCAATAAATAAACTCAGCTCAAATTAATCAGGAATATGAACATTAACATGATTACGTGTTTCTAATGAATCAATGATACATTCTAATGTGAAAAGTGAAAACTATTGCAAGATAAATGAAAGTGCAGCAATACGAAAACTATAAACTTATCATAAGCTAATCCACAATCCCCCCCTCCACACACAATCAACGTAAATGAAGATGAGCAATTAGATAGAAAAAAAGGATACTAAAATGACAATTGATTGTGCTTTTCAGGTTCATTTTAAAATCACCGCGTACAGATTTGGGTACCTTTATTTGTTCCTCAACTTAGCCTAAGCAGGACATGCATTTCTACTAACTAGTCAAAAAAGTTCTTCTCAGACATTCTCCAATTTGCAATAAGCAATGAAGCAACTTTGAACATGGAAACAGAGCATATGCCACATTTGTACAGATTTTCAGTACCATTGAGCTTCTCTACTACATAACAAGAGTTCAGAATTGTCCAAGAACATGCTGCATCACTACAGGAATGGGAAAAAACAAAGAATAAAATCGTCAAGCTGGCTAAACATAACAAACCGGGACATATAGCTTTCTGAATCCGTGTAGAACAAAGGCCATTAATAATTCACATTCCCAATCACTTTAAGGTGAAAGGTAAGAAATAATGAAAAACAGTCTCATACACAAGTGAGAAGTACTAGCCCACATAACCCAGTTGAATATCAAAACAATTTTAAATATTATGTCCAACAAGAGTCTACTTTGCCAGCGTAAGAACCATATAAGAGTTACCTTAAAGTTCTTTAATCAAAGTATCAATTAACTCCTTTAGGGAGCAAACATAATCTCTCCAGCATCAGACAGTACTTATTTAACTCTTGATTTAAATTATTAAACCTAGGTCTTAACCCAAAAAACACAGAATCACAAGTAGACCACAATTTGCAGGGTGTCCCTGTCCCGCAGTTAGAAATGGATATCATTAATTAAATCTCAGAAAACAAAGTGATGATATCGTCAAAATCATGCCTCCATCCTCAATACAATAAATGTTGAAATAGGAAAGTATGAAGAGAGTATTGAGGCAGACAATTATAATTATTTTTTGAATCAACATACATGATACCACCAAAAAGATGCAAAACTGAAACTGCATTGCATGCATACCTTAACTTCATCATAAAGCTTCCGTTCCCAAGCATACAACCGATCTATAGTAGAGGCATGGCTTCCAGAGATCATACTAAAACTATCAAGGAGATTTTTTGTAAGGTCCTCTATATCATCAATAGAATTTGCACCTGGAAGATTCCTAGATGAAGACGATCGAGACGAGGTGGTACGGTGCCAGGTTAAGTACTTCACATCAGTTTCAGGAGGCACTGAGCAGAAAGTAATAAAACATCAGGAACGGCATAATCAAAACTTCATAGATCCTGGAACTTGAAAAGAATAACTTTTGTATTTTAAACAGGTAGAAGCTAATGTTGTTCAATGCAAACTAATAAAAAATTAAAATGTGACAATCTCACTATGTCTGAAGTCAACAGTCCTTCGGACAACCATGCACAAGACAAACAGAGACACAGCAAATTCATTTTGTGTATACATTTTTTATTATTTTACCAACTTGAAAGTTGCCTTTGAATGGGTTTACCATTTTTGTGTATAAATTTGGATTAGAAAGGAAGTAAAAGTTGCCAGAATCTTTGAACTAGTTAGGTTCTATCTTTATTTTTTTTATGCATGTGTGTGTACACTCTATATTTCATTGACCATATTAGATACTTCACAATATAATTAGCCTTTTGTTGTAACAGTGTGGGTAGTTCAACTTTAGAACATGTTTATCAAACAAATTAAGTGATTTAGCATCATTCAAAAACTCCAACTGAATATCAGCATTGAGATTCTAACTGCAAAGTTAAATAATTATCTTATTGATTTCAGCATTAAGCTTTTACATGCAAGCATTAATTACACCAACTTATTGCTGAGTGGTTTCATTCTGAAACATTTAACTAACAAAGACATTTTTTTTCTCGAAACATACTAAAATAAGTGTCAATTTTCAGATTTCAACGCGAAACATATTAATAGTTACAGTTTACCATTATCTTATACTCTCAAATATATTAGTATTTTATTGCACTTTTTTAATCAATATTATTTATAGGTAAAATGCACAAGTTATACACTTACTCAATAAATGTGTTCAGCTGAAAGTGGTTATTTATAAAATAACTGATGGAGTGACTTTTAGAATCAATAACTAAAGGGATACATATGATGATCATATATAAACAAATGATCATGACATATGGCAAGTAGCAAGGTAAAAGCAAATGAGACAGTTCACTATGTTATAGTTAGGAGGGAAGTGAAACCCTTGGATTAATTCGATTATGATTTACTCATCTATATCTGTTTTGAAAAAATAAAGACAAATCCTCAACAGAAATATAATTTTTGAAAGATTGGACAGTTGGATGGAGGTCCACAAAGTACATGCATAACAAAAAACAAATTACTTTTCTTTCAGTCACAGTAGCTAAAATGCAAATATCTACCAGCTTGAGTAGTTTTTCTGTCATATCTAAGGCATACACTCCAATCAGCATTCCAGAATGACCATTTATGTCACAAAAACCCCCATAAACAAATAAGTTCCTGCTGTTAAAAAGGCAGCTGTTGCAATAAAAGAAGGGGGAACTGTATCAAAATAAATAGGCAGAAGATTCAAAATGGCACCATCATACTCTTATTTTAATCACGTGGGTCATAAAACCCCCATTAGACTTTTTATACACACACGAGAACTTCTGTAAACCATCTTTAATTTTCTTTGGAAACATATACTCCCTACGTCCCAGCTCAGACTTCATAAAATCTTTTTCACAATTATCAAGAAACATGTTTGACCGTAATATGTTTAACCACGTAATAACGGCATATAAAAAGTTGATATTTAGAAACTATTCTATACGACGAGTCCAACAATATCACATGTGATAATAGTATTACTTATATATCTATTCAAATATATGGTCAAAGTTTAATAGAGAATAGTGCCATATAGTAAAGTGTGAAGTTTGAGTTGGGACAGAGGGAGTAGTATATGTTTACTAATTCCAACGAGTCCCCTGTAATTCATGACCACAATCCATCGCTGTATTCTGCTGTCCATTATTTGTTAATCCATAGTCCATACAAGTTTTATACGAGTTATACATTGGAATTATTATGCCAGCGGATTAAAAGCTTAAGACATTATTGAACTAATAGACCTTATTTTATAAACCCTGAATACTTAAACCCCTTTCTTAATTCAAACCACAGAAGGGTGGAACTGTAAACAATAATAAAAGAATGGTGAACAAACTGCTTAGACTACAGTGCAAATAAGGATTTTGCATGTAATGTATCATTCATTAAAGAATAGAGCACCTCAACATACGCTTAACCATTTATGGTATCAAAATAGGTTATCATCTAAGCTTTTAGATTCTCAAGCAGCTTAGTTGGGAAGAGCATAAATGTATTATTGAGACATGAACTTCAAAATAAGCCAAAGATAGTAATTCATTCACTAAAGTCAGTGTCAGTAACAAATATGAGTTTGACACCTTTCACAGGAATAAACACACCAGAGCAATGAAATGCAACAAACCTACCTTCCTGAACCTGGCTTGGATCTTCACCACAAGAGAAACAGGACTTCAAAATTGATGTGGCTACTCTCCCATCTGCTCCCACAAAAGTATGAAATAAAAAACACACACAAAAAAACCTGATTAGCTTTGACCAAATATATTTGTAAATGAGGCATTCTCAAAACAAAAACTCTCCCTATATAAAGGTACTAATTACAACGAACCTGTGAACTTAGGATGTAAAAGAGTTTTGCTTCTAGATCAGCACAATTAGGTAGTTAGACTTGTAAGCAATAGTTTATTTAGCATCTTAACATAACCTTGAAACAAAATCCATTCACATTTTCTAGACACTAATTTCCAACATTACAGTCCCCATAACACATTAGAATGCTAGCCCAGATAAAATCATAGAGAGAAATTTTTAGCTATAATCATCTTTTCCCCAGTGTTTAGTATTTATACACAAGTGAGCTCCCATCATAAAAACAATAAAGAAAAATAGTAAGAATTGGATGCAGCCGCATGCAGAACATATCCCAAGAAATATTTGTTCAAGGAAGAAGATATTACTTTCTTTCCTAGGATGGATTGGACGAAAATGTAGCTTGTTTGCTTCAAGCATCCTAGGAACTTCTCTTCCTGCTTCAGAAGCTTTCCCAAACAGAAATTCAATATCTTTCATGCTTAAGAGGAAGTCCTTTGGAGTAACTTGGTTTTCACTACAATCGTCTTTAATTGTTGTTGACTTTATGTCATGGACAACTGCAGCCTCAGAGGATGTGGCGGCTCTTAAAGGCGTCAAGTCTGGAGAGTTGCTTTTCATCCTATTCAACAACTTTGATTTTGATGATATGCTCTTATCGGAAAGGAATGCAGGTGAATCACTAGAGGCAACATTCTCCCCTGCTCTGTTGACATTTTCAAAACTCCGGACTAGTCTATCTGTAGAAGGCTCATCAAACTCGTCATCTGAATCTGATGTACCTTCTCTTCCATGAGAGGAGAAGTCTTCGCCACCTTCAGAAAATATCTCCTCCCTTAGCTGTCTAATTTCATCAGCATACTCCATATCTGCACCATGTTCCCCTCGTTCTATATGATTATCAATTGGATGAGAAAGCCCAAAGAAGTCCCAAGGAGGACTTTCTGGTGGAACAGGAGGAGGTTCAAGAGGTGGTGTTTCTGGTCTTCCAACAGACTGAGGAGTGCTTTGAGGACTACCCGAGATAACTGTATGAGATGTAGAAGGTTTTTCTTCAACTTTCACAGGTAGAGATCCTCCAAATTTCATATGATCTGCCCGATAATGCCTCGTGGGTGGAGGTGAAGGGGAAGGCGATATAGTCTTGTTTCCATCCACGTTCTGAGAAAAAGACTGAGATGAGATTGAGAACTGGGAAACTGACTTCTGAGTATGGACATGGGGCTCTGATGTTGCAGCATTAGATGTGTATAAGGAAGATTCAACCAGACCTTCTGGTTCGACAAATTTCCTTAGTGAAGATCCTGCGACTTTTAATGCTTCTATATAAGAAATATGATTGGCTGCTAGAGAGCACCTGGCATCAAGTGCTTGTCCAATGAATTTCTTCCGCTCACGGCAGAGTTGCAGAACCTTGTCTTCTACCATAGTAGAATTCGAGGCCCCCATGATTTAAGCCTCCGGTACGCTCCTACAGAATCTATCTTGAATATTTTCCCCAAATCCCTCTGCAGTAAATGCGCAAGAAGCATTTTAGAAGTGCAGGTTGATGCATTTAATGAAAAGAATCTTAGAGTCATCATCATTTAGCTCTTTCCTAGATTCATCCTAAAATGCTATTTTCACAAGTACTTGGGTAAAAGGTATAAGCTTTCATCATCATTCTATTCAGGAGATTACACAAAACAAGTTTAAAAGAATGAATCTTTCCAGATGCATTCAACTGATTACTCTTCTTTCTAAGGCAAATTAAGATCGGAAAAAACATCTAAATCATCACAAAGAGAAGCAAAGCAAACCCATAATTCAAGCTGATCACAAGCACTGTCATACAGATAAATCACTGAATTCACTGGCAGAAAAAATCAAATACATGATCTTCACTCAAGAAAAAAAATCCCAAAATTGCTAGAAAGAACCACTGCCAACAAAAGCAAGCTAAAAAGAACACCTTTGAATTGGGATTCCAAACAAGCTCAATAACACAGCAAAATCGAATTTCGGGGGTTTTAATCAAAACCAAGAACCATGTACCTGATAGACCTTATCCGAGCTGATTCTGGCGGCCTTGGTCAAAATCTTGGAATTCAGAGGAGACCCAATCGAGAAAATCACCAGAACATTCAAAAAGGAATACTTGGAAATGATAGAAATAAGTAAAAGGGAGGAGATTAGAGGGGTTCGAATGGTGTGACACGACAATTTTGTGTTTCTGCATGCAAGAAAGGAAGGTACACAAATGGCCAAAAGATGATGATGTTGGATTAGGACCCACGGAGCATACTTCCAGTACTGTAACCGCGATCCCGCTGTATTTGACAATTTGTTTAAGCGTTTCTTTCATTTTTGCAGCACTATTTATTGAGCTTAACTTTTTGAGTGTACTTTTTAGCTTGGAAAGAACATATTCTGGGTGATTTGTGGTTTTTAAGGCATCACTTTTGTCACAAAGTGAAGATGCGAGATCGGATCATTATTTTCGAAAGTATACCTTTTTTAAAATAATAAATAGTTCATCATCAAATTATTGATATTCATTTTAGAAATAACTAGCTTGTGTAGTGGGATTCCGATAGAATCTAAAAATATACTTCCGGCCCGGAAATAATTGACACATAGTATACTTTTACATCAATATTTTATGATGCTGAGGTGGAAGAGAATAATTGTGAAAAAATAGGTATATGTTGGAAAATCGTTGGGCTCAAGTCAAAAAGTTTTTGAAGTTAAAGAGCATATTGTAGGAATTTTACAATATTCTTTACTATTTTGGGTAGTAATTAAAATGTGTCATTTTATGTGGGACGGACGAAAATAGAAATTGTGCCAATTTTTCCCGGACGGGGGAGTATAAGGTTGCATTTGGAAGATGAAATTGGAATTGAAATCGAAATTGGAATTGAAATCGAAATTTTATAGGTATTACTCTCTCAGCCTCAACCCAATCTGCAATTTTACTTTTCATTTAGTCAAAATTGCTTAATTTTGACCTTAAAATTGAATTGATAAATAAATTATCGTATGTTATCTTGTTAGATTTGTAATATCGTATGATTTTAAAGTATCAAATTTTTATAAAATATATTTACACACAATTATAGATATTAATGATCAATCTTTTTTTGAGTTAAATGATGAAAATCCAAGTGTCAAAATTGACTGGACGAAGAAAGTACTAAAATCTAAATTGAAATTCTACAGAATTGAACAAGAAAATTGAAATTCTATAAAATTGCAATTGGAAATAGGAATTCAAATTTCTTATGAATTGTTGTTTAGTAAGGTTTAAAAAAAGAATTGCTGAGTAACTGAAATTATGATTCTAATTCGCATGTTTGGATGTCTAAGCAATAACATGAAATCAGTCATATTAAAATAACACGATTATACTTTCTCTCTCTAAAAACTTTACCCTTTTTTTCGCCAATCTTCTTTTCCCCATCTTTCCATTATGGGGATATGAGGAAATAGTAATTTTTCAATTTAACTTGTTTGAGTATTCATGTTATTGAATAAGTGTGGATTATCTCCATATATTACTATTATTTTTTGACTTGATAGATTAAATCATCGTGTTCATGATGATCACTCAATTTAGTTGATCGCGTTGATGTGTTTTTCTCGATCTGGTTTTACAGATCGTGTTTTCGTAATTTTTGTTTGTAATTTTGAATTACAGTTTCCATTATTTTGGACGAGTTCAGATCTGTGTTTTTCAATGTGTTTACAGCTTGAACAACATAGATCGTGCTTTGGATCAAGTGGTGCTATGGTTCTTGAAGATCCCTGTTTGTCGAAGTGATTGATGCTTATATGCTCCACTTTGTCAATTGGTCATGATTTTCACGAGAAGCGAGTTAATATCCCAATGGTAATATCATAGTTTTTTATTGGACATCTGATATGTAATACTATCGACAATTTGTGTTGTTGACATGTAATTTAGATATCCTTTCAATATATTAGTTATTGTTTGAGACTAGTTAAGTTGGATGTTAATTTCACCTATTGTAATCGTCGCTTTCCCAGCACCTATGAATGATTATTGGAATGTATACCAATATAACCCTACCTACTTGAGTAAGTGCTAATATAACCCTCAGATAATTTTTAGTACAAAAACAACCCTAACTGCTTAATGAAAGTGCTAATATAACCTTTCAGAGTATATTTCGACATTGACTTGTCATTTTCGACCATTGACAGAATGGAAATGACTAAAATGCCCTTTGGGCCAAAAAAATAAAAGTCTAAAAGACTATTTTGGCCCGCCACTATTTAGCCACCACCACCACTGTCCCACCACCTCTGACGCCGTTCCGCCACAACCACCGATGCTCTTCCGCCGCCACCACCACCGCTCCATTCATTCCAGTGTCACTCCGCGACCACCCAAAACCCACATTTATATTAAAATAATGCCCTGCCACACAACAATGGTGTCCTCAATTCTGGTCTTCAAAAACATGGTATACCCTTCCCACACTTCCGCTATGGAAAATCTCAAGCTCTCTGTTTTCCGATCTCCCTATGATCTCCTTCCACTACATTCAGAAAGGCTGCATCTTCACCCTTCCGCAAATTCCCATATCTGACCTCATCCCCCTTCTCCAGCGAAACCTCGCCGCCACACTGACCCATTTACCTCCTCTCGCTGCCAAAGTGACCCATTTCCCCCCTTCCCTGGCGAACCTCATTTTGAAACTTCTTCAATACTTTCGCGGAGATTACGAGAAGGGTGAAGAGGATTTCAAGGATGCCACACTTTAACCCCACACAATGGCGTTCTCATATAAGTTGAGTTAGCAGACTAGTAGTCTGCCACTATTATTAGCAAAAAGCATGTTACATTTGAATCAAGAAAACTCCAGTGGCGACCAAGAAGGAAAAGGAAATTAGGGTTAGGATTTCGGAGAAGGAGAAGGAGAATGAGAATGAGGGTATAATAGTAAATACTTTTTTAAAGAGGGATAAAATTCATTTTTCACCCAATTCCGTTGTAAATCTGTGGGAATGGGTACGTTTGCACTTACGCTAACTATCTGGGGTATATTTGCACTTTCAATTATTAAAAGGTTATATTGGAACTAATGTAAAGTAGTTAAGGTTATAAAAGAACTTTTCATGATTATTTCAAAAAAATAACTCGATTAAGCAACAAATCTTACATTTCTTTAATCTCCTTCTCCCCTTCTTCTTATGAAGAGACGGGAAACAAAAGTTTATTTTCATTGATGTTTATGTTCTTGAATAAGTGTGAGATCAAAT
>JAUOBV010000007.1:8078932-8089241 GCA_032360425.1 Rubia occidens
CCTTTTACCTTTTATTATTGTAATTAAACCCCGTCTTTCCATAAGGTTATGGAAAGACAGTCTTTCCCAAGACTTTGCCTACTATTTAGGGTTATATTTGCACTTTTAATTATCAAAAGCTTATATATGCACTTTTCCCAATCTCAATTCTAAACTTTTTTCTATAAAGAGAGATTGTTCAAAATGGTACCCACTTTTAATCGATATTCATAGTTTGGTACCCGAATTTTGAATTTCTCTTATAAAAGTACCCATTTTTTCCATTTATGTCTCAAAAAAGACCTTTCAGCAATTTGAATAAAAATTGTGTTATAGTGATACCCGCATGTAACTAAAATGTACCTTTTAAGGACATTATTTTAAAAAAAACGGATACTTCTTAAGAACAATTAAAAATAGGATATCAAACGGTTATTTCACTTAAAATTGGTACCATTAACATTTTTCTCTTTTTATAAATGGCGGGTCTAAACTCTAGGTCATTTGACAATATTGCGACCTCATTCGTTACCTGCTCCTCCGCCGCACGGCAACCTTTTGCACTATAAGCTCCACCGTGTTTCCACCATCAACACCGCGGTTTCTGGTAAGTGCTACTTCATTAATTCCTTTTCGTTTTCCTCTTCCTATCTAAAACCCTATTCAAGTATCCCCCGCAACACCTATTATAGGGTTATTCTGGGTTCAAGGTTTCACTTCTGATTTAAGTTTTCCGTTTTTACCATATAATCATGCTTGGATAACAAATTTAGGTTGTCGATCTTCTTGAATAGCAACGAATTCTTCATGGTTTTGGGGATTTGTTTCTAGTTAATAGCATTTTGTGTGTAATTCTTTACCACCAAAATCCAATCCTATTCTGTTTTTATTTTTACTTATATAATCCTTATGTTTTCTAACCCCATCCGGATAATCCACACATTAACTAGTCTGATCTTTGCATTTTTATTTAGGTGTGGACGCTGATTTTTGTGGGAAATAGTGTAAAGGCAATTAGGGCAGGAGGTAAAATCTTGTTTACAAACCCACTGACTTTTGTTGGAGAAGAGGGAAACATGATGGAGCATGAGCGGAATGTAAATCCTACCCATAGTAAGAGTACTGGTCTGCCACGAAAGAGATTTTATCGTGCGCGGGCACACAGTAATCCACTGAGTGATTCCCATTTCCCTGTTCCTACAGCCCCTTCTGAGTTTGATTATGCCACTCACTATCCTCAGATTTTCCCCTGTTCCAAGAAGATTGAGTTTGCAGATATTGGTTGTGGTTTTGGAGGCCTGCTAATCAGCCTCGCAACTCATTTTCCCGACACCCTTATGATTGGGATGGAATTGAGGGATAAGGTGACGGAGTATGTGAAGGAAAGGATACTAGCTCTAAGAACTGGTAACCCCGGCCAGTACCAGAACATATCGGTTGTAAGGACTAATTCTATGAAGTACATTCCCAATTATTTTGACAAGGGGCAGCTGAAGAAGATGTTTTTCCTGTTCCCTGACCCTCACTTCAAAGAAAAGAATCATCGTCGTCGTGTGATCAGTGCACATTTACTGGACGAGTATGCTTATGCTCTTGCAGTTGGCGGGATTATATACACAGTCACAGATGTGGAAGAACTTGGGGAGTGGATGAAATCGTGTTTGGAGAGTCATCCAATGTTTGAAGCTCTGACATTGCAAGAGTTAGAAGATGATGCTGTTGTGAAGCTATTGACATCTGCCACTGAGGAAGGCCAGAAGGTGGCACGAAATGGCGGGCAAACATACCAAGCAGTTTATAGGCGCATATCTGCTCTTACACATTGAAGAGCAGGGATGGTTGTGTTTTTGGCTGGTCAGGCTGTTCTTGGGACATCTGGTAGATTTTGAGATTCTGATTGATTCCTATTTTTAGGCAAAGTAGATGGAATTTTGTGCTATTAAAGGAGAGGTTCAAATTTGAGTACCATAAAGCTCCTTTTTCAAATTTTTATTCTCACCCTCTCTTCGAATCATCATGACATGATATTTTTCTTTTCCGATTTGTTTCATCTGATGTATGTCATCTCATCAAGTACTTCAAGTACTGCAAAGTTTAGATCTTAGCCTGTTTTTGGATGATAAATAGTTTCTGATGCAAGAGAAACAAGAAAGAAAATTTTTTTTCTCCCTTCAAATTTCGTTGTTAGTCTGACACTAGTCCCGAACAAGAAAATCCCGCTACTTTCAGAATCAATTGTACTAGAAAACTAAAAGACAAATGTGAGCTTATTCTCAATTTTCTGCTTGCTGCTCATGCTTAAAAATGATGCATATTCCAAGTCTATCGAAACAAGACCTTGTTGGCATACATATTCCAAGTCTATCGAAACAAGACCTTGTTGGACACAAAAAAACTCAGCATCAAGGGAACAGGTCTTGAATATCAAGGATATCAGCAAGAACACCTGCAGCAGTGGTGTCGTTCCCTGCTCCAGCACCTTGGATAACCAACGGCTGTTCCTTGTAACATCGACTATATATCTCCAACTGCAATCACGGGTTAAAACACATGCTCACAGTCAACACATGAAGATTGTTGATATATATTCTGGTAATGGGTACATTGTACAAGTTTCACTCAATTGAGCACGTCAATCCATGGTACTGCCATTAAATGTTAGGTTCAAAAAAAAAGTGAAAAGGTATATTATAATTTAAATAGCTAGCACACACTGATTATCGGCACGAAACCTCCTGTAAAGTCATGAAGTGATTTTGAATTTAATAAACGGAAGGTAGGAAATAGAGTACCCAAATGAGCGAGGGTCCAGCTAGTGAGGTGAGTGATTGTACATTGGGTGGGGTGAAGGGGGAAAAGTTGAAGATATGCCGATAGATAGCAAGTAGTATACATTGCAGAGGGCGAAGTGTTAAAGGCAGGAAGAGGAAAAAACTGAGTGCAAGTACGTAAACAAAAGCAGTTTAGGGAGCTGCATGATGGAAAGGAGAGACAAAAATGATTAGAAATTCAGCATGAAAGGGAAGTAGGACATGCAGAGGGGGTGAGAGTACATCACTGACAGTAAAACCATTAAGCACTTTGATAATAAAATTAATTTGCCTCTCAACCCCAAGTATCAACTTTTAGAATAGAGAGCCACAAGTTCAAACTATATCTTGCCATGGTCAAAATGTAGGAATGGCAGTAGAATACAGCTGAAAAAGGAAAAGAAACATTTTTTATAGAGAATATGAACGTAATTCAATCTCTTTAGCATGAATGTTTACAGATCAGCACAAATCAAAATTCCTACATTGTTCGTTTTCATATTCTCAAAGGAGGAAAAAAGTTTCAACAGCTTAAACTGAGTGATATAGTCCCTATTTTAGGTTTATCTATAGCTCAATCTACAAACAAAAATGCCATGATGACTACTGATAAAGTTTAAACTTGTAAACAAGTTTCCAATCCACGTCAAGCTAAAGCTTAATCATCAAATTTAAAGGGGAAAAGATAAACAAAATTTTGACATACTAAAGAGACTGACAGCTGGAAGCCTCAAATAATCTGTAATTTTCCTTTCAATAGAAACCCCCATTTGATTTCAAACATTATATTCACACCATATCTAAAGTTAATATGGCATGACTATGCATCCAAATTGTTCAATGACAATTACTGAAACAGTATATAGGTCTTAGTCTGACAAATTACTCACCAAATTGTCACTTCCTCTGAGTCTTCCCAAAGGAGAATCTTTAGAAATTTCTTGAATGCCAACAGCACACCTGACATGGGTACAAGCAGTTATCCCTCCAGAAAAAGAAATTTTTCATAAACAACAACAAAGCAGTAGATCCTAGTAAAAACAAACTAACGGACATGTAGGCAGTCAGAAGGGAGGATGGAAAAAGACAGAGTAAGCAGATAAAGAACGTTCCAAGTCTTTCCAAATTCCGACAACATAAAGATTGATAGGGAGACAATGATAGAGATGCAACCCAAGGGCTCAAATACCAGACTGCTCTTCCTTTTTTTAATAATAATAATAATAACGTCCACTTTTTTAGGTTTGTTGGCAGGGGTAGAAAAAGCACTACTGAGAAAAGGATGAGAAATGGTAAAGCAGGTGATTTTCAAATTTCAATCATATTCCTATTGCCTGTTGAAGCATGGAAGCGCTCTCGAAGACTGGTGATTACATGGCTCACATATGTATTCTGTCACTATGAGCACCAGGAAATGCCTGACCAATTAAATAATTTCAAAGAGGAAAAAAAAAAGCAGATCCACAAAACTGTAAAATTTATGAAAGGGTGCTAATCAAGTCAATGTGTCATATAATGAAACAATGGTAAAGAAAGGTACAAAGTTGAGAAAAACAAAAGACGTTTGGTTAGGGTGGTCTGTGTGCTTTGAATAAACTTAGTAATCGATGAGACGACAAAAAAATAGAGCAGAAAACTATCGCTTAATGTATTTTATTTGCATATTTTACAGTTCTTATCGATAGACAAGAGTAAATGACAAGTATCATGCTTAGAGGGAAGCATTCTAATCAAAATATTGATGGTAACTAGATTTAAAACCAAGTATGAATGCCACTACAGTAATTAAAGACGCCGAATCAAAGTTCAAATTTTCCAAGGATAAACTAAAGTGCACGTGCAAATAATAGACATGTAAGACTTTTTTTTTTTAAAATATGTAGGATTTGGTCCTTCAATAGAGGAACCAGAAAAAGGATCGCCTGCTATACTTCGTGATTGTAAAGTGAGCTGAAATTAAAAGAAATTTTCTATTAAGTAGCCATCAGACCCACAATGTTTTACAAATACAGTGTGTTTGACTAAATACCAACATGGAGAAATGCTGAAGCTGAAGGTATATAATAATGAAACTGTTAAATGGATACACTAGACTAGATAGAATATATAATGAAATGGATCATAAAGGACGTGGAAGAAAATCCAAATGAAAAAAAATGACAAAAATATGATCAAGGTGGTACAGACATGTGAAAGAAACCTGTGAATGCCCTACTACAATCAGTAAAAAAAACAGAGGAATATAAACTTAACTAGACAGAAGAAAACACCTACAGCAAATGGAAGTTGAAAATTGTAAAAAGATGTACTGATATATTTAATTCTTAATGAGAACATTAACTTCAACAGAATATAATTGCATGATATGATACATTAGCCAACCCATCAACGTAAGAAACTAGGAATACAGCTTAGTTGTTCTTAGTCTCGTAATTTCATGCTAAACACCTAAATCCTGAATCTGCTATGGTAAAATTCCTCCGATCAACAAAGATTTTGACGTCACTCATGTAACTACAAAAATACAATTCTCTCTGTAACTAGTTGTTTTGAGTGTGTGTACGAACCCATTTGTAAACAATTCTACCCATTTGTAAACCATTTGTACACAAAAGACTCTATGAAAAGCGAGGGAATATTAATATCAGCCTATAGCCTAATACAAATGAACTAATACAAGGCTGACTACCCAAAAAAGATAGAAGTCTTGTAAAAGACTAGATAGTACCCATTCCCAATTTCATATTAGTTGATAAATTAATATTATATTAAGTATTGTTTATAAATTTTTATATTATTTTTATTACAAATATTTTAGAATAGTTATTCTACATTATCTTCATAAGTATATTTTATGTTTTATCTTAATAATACCATATCTATACCATCGAGCTTATTTTCATTTGCAAGATTAATTGCGAAATTGACATGATGACGTATAAGAGAAGATTTGAAAATATAACTCCAGGAGTTTATTATAAAATTAAAATAAAGAAAATAAATAAACAGAAAGAGGAAAACATTCATTGATGATATGATGAATAAAAGCACACACATGCCACTCATATAAAAAAACATAAAATTGGTTTGACCCATGTTAAGAGTATTAGTTAGATAACTAAAGCCCATTTTAAGTATTCCCTCCGTCCAAGCTGTTTTTGCGGAGAAAGAATTATCACGTTGTTCAAGAAATAGTTAACGGTTGATGTCTTTACCCAAGTATAATAATGTCTTTAACTAAGAAGCACTCCTCATACAACCTTGCACTGTGGATGCCCAAAGTGACTTGAGAAAATAAGTGTGAAAGGTTTTGAAGGGAAATATTTCACGAAAAATGATACTTGTCAATAACTATTTTATTTTACCAGTATCTATAGATACTATTTTCATTTCAAGTATTAGTACTATTTAAATATTTAAATTCAAACTATTCAGAATATGTTTCCATCGTGCTAAGTATGTTTCACATATATTTTCTTAAATAAAGAAATATGCTGCGTAACATCATAATTATGTAGTATAAGAAATGTCGTTCCAGCATAATTACACCAAAAATACATATTGAATAATGAAAAGTTATGATACAAAACAAACTAAGGCATATATAAATAGGAGTATATGTAGTATATATATTAGAATAATATAATAAATAGTTATGTGGTAATTAAAAAGATGTAAGAAAAAAATCAAAGTGAGAAGAAAGGTATGGATTAAACATATATAAAAGGATTATATAGGCATATAATAATTAGGGAAAATATCATAAGATAATGTTTAATTTAAAAGTGAAGCGATCGATTAATTTTGCAGGGCAGATAAGTAATTTTCACCAATAAATATGTAACGAAAAGAATTTTAGTGGGTCTCCCCCAATAAAAATGTCATGTCGAGAAGCGGGTCTTAATAAATATGTCATGTGTACAATTGGGTTTATATAAAAAAAACATGTGGCAAAAACTCACCACAATGTGCCACTTGTCAAATTTATTTTGCTTTAGTAGTATTTACAGATAAATGTGGAAATTTGCTCTAGCATTATTTGACACCTAGGATGACATGCAGCTATATGAAGCCAGATCATGAATTTGTGATTCAACTAGTCAGTATAGTCAACTTGAAATACTCCCTCTGTCCCTCCCTCACTTGCAAGGAATCTTTTTTTTAGTCAAAGTTGTCAAGATTTGACCATGTATTTGAATAGATAGAAGAACATGATATTATTGAATGCGATATTGTTAGATTCGTCGTAACATGTACTTTCTAAATATCAATTTTTTATGCACAGTTATTGTCCTTAGTTACATATATTTACAGCCAAACATGTTTATTGGAGACTGAAAAAATTCTGGGCAAGTTAAAAAGGGAATGAGGGAGTAAGTCAATTAGTTTTTTTTTGTTTCTTTGACATTTCAAGTTCTAATTATTTATTTTTAAAGGGAAAGTGACAACAACAGTAAAGCTACAGAAAGTAATTTTATACTGACATATTCTAAAACAGAATTTCAAATATTTTCAACATGAAAAAGATAATGGTTGACAACAAGGCACCATACTATAGTTACCTGCAAGTATCCTATAGAGATATAGTCAAAATTAGGAAGATGGTACCTGGTGTTCTCAATCAAGCAAACATAACGTAGGACATTTCCATTAGAAGAAGCTTTGGCGATCCTATCTTGGATGACATTATCCAGCAGGGGAAGGCCATTCATCATGAAGTCTTCAACAGGCATCACGTTAGGTCCCATTTCTACAGGGTATAAGCTTTCAATCTAGCGAAACTTTCAATCGTTAAGTTGACATAAATTTAAAATAACACAAAGATGGAAACATTATGCCAGAATCTAACCTTTAGAGTATCCAAATTCAGACGATGCCCTAGAAGACGAGCAAGGATCAAAGCCTTATACAAAAATACTGGAAATAATTAGTATAGCCATTTACATTCATAAGAAAGATAAAGAAGACCTTTAAAAGCCAACACTTCTGTTAACAAAGATATAGCTAATCAATGAGATCCCACATATCGATGGACACATTATTGAATATAGTTTCCTCAAGCATATGATAGATCAAGCTAAACTTGAATATATGCGAATTAAGCATCACGGGACTGGATATATTCTGTTCTGTTGGCCTACTTGAGCTCACCTTAAAAGAGAAAAATCTCTAATTTGTACAAATTATGCTGCCAAAACTACACATTTCATTTTATGCAGAGCAAAGTCTCTACCAAACCAAAAGGCTTTGACAAAGAAACATGGATTAAACTAAATCAAGCAGCACCAATAACAGATTCGTTAAGTCATGGAGGCAGAGGAAGACTGGTGAGAAGTATCATCCTTTGCTCACATCTAGGTTCCTAGGGAAATGAGAAGAAGCATTGGCACCAGAAGTCAAAGTTAATCCTTCTTTTTTACTTTGGTCTGTGAATTATATATGTAAGTAAGAAGAGTAATGTTGTTGGTCCAGGACTCCAGGCTTATATTAGTCATTTTACAAAGGAAATATAAAAAATGTAATCAAAGCTAATGTCAGAATTAGGCACCTGTGAAGGTTTTATCTGCAGGACGAAAATGATGGGTTTTCACAGGCACTCGTAATCTATGTAATCTATTTATGGAAATTTTACTTGAAGGCGAACAGAAATGCAAAGCACTGATGTTAAAGAATAGGCTAAACAAAAAACACTGCACTGTCGTACCTTTCTTGCAACATCCATCCCACTAAGATCATCTCGAGGATCTGTGAACAAATATTAGAGCTAAAATAAGACAATAATTGTCGGGTAATAAATCGCTTCCAGATTCTGTACATTGTTTGAGAAGCTTGAGATTTCAAGTTCCCAGAGAAACATAAATTATCTCCAAACTATATAAGCCAGTAAAATATACTTCATAACAGGCAGTGCAAAGTAGTAGTAGTAGTAGTAGTAGTAGTAGTAGTAGTAGTAGTATTATTATTATTATTATTATTATTTATTTGTCCTTGTAAACAAAGTGTTCCCTCTTTCTCTCTCCGTGGCTGAAGAGCTATGCAGTAAACCATGAGGCTCTTTATTACCTGGTTCAGTATACCCAAGACTCTTTGCAGCAGCAACAACTTGGCTGAATGGCTTCCCAGTTTGAAGTTCACTCATCACATATCCAAGTGTGCCTATTCAAGAGATTCAGAAAACTTGAAACAAAAGAATTCTGATTCTGAAAACCTGCAAGTCAAACAAGCATGAGCAAGTCCAGAAAGAGTACCACTTAAACTTCCAATGATGCGATAGACAGGGTCTCCACAAGATATCAGGCGATTCAATGACACTATAACAGGATGGCCTGCCCCAACCTTCAAAGAATGTAAAGAGCTGTGATTATTTCGATAAAGAAATTCAGATCTCATGGATAAGGTTAAAAAAACTCAGACTATATTTACAACTGCGGAATCTGCAAAAAAAAGTGTTTCAACATGAATACCCTCTCCTCCATCAAATAACCTTTACCTTCTATCAACCCAGCTCTCCGCTGGGTAGAAGGCACCTTGTAAACATAAAAGAGATTGACTATTAGAACCAGATACTTTCAGAAGAAGATTTAAATATTTTCATCTCTCGTGTATCCAGAAATATAACATGTCATTGACCTTCAAGAAGACAATCTTTCTGATGAAGAATGGACATGCCAATTTGACCAGAAACAAATGCATTATATTATGGAGATAAAAGGCAGAATTCAGCTATGGACATCTGGAGCTTTAAGCATCAATAACAAAATGGAACATGAAAGTTAGTACGAAAATCCAGGTGGAAACACTTGAGTAGCCATAAATCAAACAAGCTCAAATTGTTTCACAAAAAGTTGGGCAGAGATGTATATGACCAAAGCAGCATGCGTTGTCATTGAAATACTTACAGTTGACTCATGTCTACTGTGGCGAGGTCGTGACACCAACTTGTCATAGACTTCCTGTTACCATAGAGTTAATACAATCAACAAACAGTAGAGTAGTCGTCATTGGCAGACAACCAGGGAGAGCTGATCTATTGCTAGAGTACATGTGAGGAACTAATAAGAAAACTGGTAAAAGTATCTACAGTAACAATGATGCAAGCTTCCATCATCACACCACTACACAATTGAACGGTTATGACTTAATACTCTAAGGTTGAAATGTCACAAAGGAATAGTTACCAGTGAAGCAGTAAGTGGTTTTTATTGGCAAGCACCACAAAACAGCCTAAATCAAGCACTTGATTTAATACTAGAGCAGTTTCTGAACTAGCAGAGCAATCAACAACGACCAGACCTGTCACAAATGAGCTTCGATCAGAAAGCTTTACGCTATTAAATTCGGAAGGCGGGAAGAAAGAACAGCGAATAATCAAAATTCCATTGATCATCACATCGGTAGATAGGTGCTAAACTTACATTTGCTCAATAAACAATCCAAAATAACCTTAAAGACAGGTTAGACAACCAAGAACAAACCTGTTGATGTACCCAGACGAGCAGCAACCTCAATGACTTTGTTTG
>JAUOBV010000007.1:8153247-8178281 GCA_032360425.1 Rubia occidens
AAGGATTTAGATACAAAAACCAAAAATGGTTATCTAAACCCCTTATGATGTAATCATACCTAAATCTAGCAATCTTACAACAAAAACATTACAAAAGAGGTGTTAAATGCCTCGGAAAATACATGCTTTTGACGTCACATCATCATCGAAAGAGTTGCTAGCAATCTAATAATCAACTTTACACAACCGTAATCGGATGGTCAATCTAACCACATGTTAGGAATAATCAATGTTGGAAAAACAAGCATTAGGGGAGTTTTTCAATGAAAAACTACAAATCATGCAATTGATCACATAAATACGGCCAGGGAATATCTTTGTAACATGATTAATGTTATTTCGATCATCGATTTCATCACATAAAAGAACTATTTACTTTTTCTAGTGTTTGTGACACAAGGTGTGGTCTATGGTCAATAACACCCCATACCGGTCATGTAGGGTGCACACGTAATCTTCCATCAGCACCACCTTTGTAATTAGGGAAGTTCAATGATGGCCCTACCTGCAGTGTAGATATGAATCTCCCCCGTACTATTATGTCTTGGGAACTACACCATGATTACTTCTCCCTAGGCCTAAAAGGAAATGGGGTAAAGCACCTTATCGATAGCTCTAGGATCACAAAGATAATCCTAGTTTACTACTCCCGATATCGATACCTTTTACCCGTCAGACCAACTCATCGGCTTACCAGTACATGGTCGATCGTAATGTTAACAACGGCAACCTACGTGCACACACCAACGTTGATCCGGACTCGTCGTCACCTCAAGCGCATTTAGTTTCCCTCCTCAGGGGTATCAATATTATGGAAGCATGAAAGTAGACTTTGGTGCGCGGTAACTGAGTGTGACGATCATTCAATTCACAAGATTATTAAGAACAAGCCAACATAATAATCACAAAACACAGAGAAATGGCTAGATCTAAGAAATAAAAAAATTAAAATTAATACATGAATACATATATGTTTCCCACGTAAATGAAATACTCCCTAAGCATTGAACCCAAGTATTTCATTGGATTCAACACTTTTGGGAAAAACAAAGATAAAGAGATGGAAAGAAAAGAACCTAGAGAGAGGGAAGAGTATTTTCGCACCCTAGCCTACTCTTGAAGATGAAAAATGGGCATAAAACTTAAATCCTAGTAGACACAGATCCATATATAACAGTAGGGAATTGGGCAATTTAAAATACCTAAAAATAGGCCGAAAACCCTAACAGCCGCAATAGGCACAGGCAGTTGCGCATAGCACGGTCTGTGCCAGTCGAGGCCCCTTCGAGCTAATGTGTGACGCTAGACTTGGCACAAGCCATTTCCTTGTGCTAGTGTGGCCATCTCTGCCTAGCACGAGTCATATGCCTAGTGCTGACATGACTCATGTAGCCCGAACGGACAACCACTGGAACTCTATTTTTAATTTTCTGATGCCTATCCCATTTTATTTAGCGTAGCATATCATCTTGAACCTCATTTTGCTCAGTAAAATGACACGGGGCGTGTCATTTATCAAACCTCATGGGTTGTTCTTTGCATGAGTGACATGAAACGATGCAGATCGTATGAAACGGAATGGTCCGTGCCCATACTTATCCGTTTATAGAGTGGAACGAAAACATAGGACACGGGTAGCCGAGGTTCACACAATCCGTTATTGAGGCCTCTGGAACAACCTATGTTGCTTGACACAAACCGTGCTAAGGCTAGAACAAGCCGTGTCCTTCATGCCGGTTGGGCAAGCCTCTCGCTAGCCCCATGTTGGCCTTGGGTAGATGACTCTTTTAGTCTGCTATGGAAGAAGTGTTGATTAAATTTGAGAGTTCTTGTAGTCAATGTTATAGTTCTCAAGAATTCGAATAGAATAGTGCCACCATCAAGGGCTAACTCTTCTCAAATTTATCCCAGAACTCCATATAACTCTCAGACAACAATTCCTCGCTTCTTTCTTGGCCTCCTTGAACTTCGAATCTCCCTTTTCCGAGCTCAATTCTATCTGCTACTAGCCTTTTGAACTCCTTGGTCTTCATTTTACTACCATCCTTGTTAATTTCCTTCGATATCTTTTACCATCCTTGCGAATGCCCTTCAAATATGTACTACCACCCTAACGGATTGGCCCTCTACACAAAGATAATGAAAAATAACTCACGAGCAACCTACTAATGAGATCACAAAGAACAATCTAGGTTCGCGTGAATACAATGTGTTCATTAGCTACAATTAAGACTACAAAAATTAGGATTTAGATAAGAAAACCAATATTGGCCCTTTAAACATTTTTTCGTGTAAACCTAATGACTAAAACTAGCAATCAACCAAACAAAAGATGAGAATAAATGGGTCTGCACACTTGGGGGTCTAGGTTGGACTTTATCGAGTGGGAAATGAAGGATGGGCTTGAGAATTTGGATAAGAGGGAGGATGTTCAAGAACAAGCCATTGAGAAATTGATTGATGGACTCCACATCTCAAGGATCGATGGTTTTTGGGATGCCATATCTATAGAGAGCTAAGAAATGTGACAAGAGGAGAGAAGAAGGAGGCATGAGATACAAAAATTGAGGAGGGACCCTTCAGGGTCACATGAGTGAGTTCCTCTATTTCACTATTTCCTACTCATGGTTCTTATTGTTTCGTTGCATTGGGAAAATTCATAGTTTAATTGCGGGGGAAGAAGTAATGAAACACTTACGAGTTTTTCCTCTTTGGATTCCCTTGTGTTTTAGGTGTTCTTTTGTTTTGGTGTTGGTTTTAGGAAGTTGGTAGAGTTTTTTAGTGGTGTAATCTTTAGGGTGCCATCATTTGTTGTTGAGGAATGTTTTTTAAGATGAAAGTTTGGTTGTGTAATTTTTTCTTTTTCACTATATTTTTAAGTATAATGCCCAAATTTGAGGCCTTTAAAGAATTTTTTTTTTTTTGAAAATATGAAAAAAATATGCTTGGCTAAGTTGGAAACCCGAAAAGGCAACTTAGGAAAAAACTGGGAAGAAAAGCCCAGATATGTCGAAAGGCCTAGGTCAAAATGAGAGGCTAGACTAGGCTATGATGGGAAACATAGGAAAAAAATGAGAGGTTGTGTGGAAAAAGGTGAGATGGTGAGCTCAACATGTCTGAATTTCAGGATGAAAACCCGAAAGGGCTCCTAGTAAAAATGAGAGAAATTGAGAGAAAACGGAAACTAAGTTGAGGATCCTTCGGCATTATCCTTGGTTGTAGCTAAGTTTAGAATCTCGAGTTATCCTTAGTTACAAAAAAGTTGAGGATCTTTTGGATTATCCCTGGGGGTTTTTTGGCAACAACTCTTGGAGTGTTTTTCGTGACTATTCGATGAAGTAAGCTAGTTCAACACTTATCATTTGTGCTTACCTTTTTCTTCACAAAAAATTGGGTGGTTAGGTTACTTTAGTATCTTTGGGGAGTGTGAGTGTTGTTATATTCTTACTTCTTTAGGGGAACTAGGGTAGCCTGGGAATAAGTTGAATGCATTGGCTAACTTATCTTTGCATGCTACATTTTGCTTAGATCTTTTCTCATTTTTGTTTACTACATGACAATTAAAGGTTTAAGTGTGGGGGAGGTTGATGTGCTCCATATGGTATCCTCCATAGAGCCCAGCCATGTCCCAAAGCCCTCAAACTGGAAGCTCATCTCGCCTACCACTTGATCGATATCCCGCACAAGTTGGATGGAACTACAAAATTGTTCCCCAAAAATATGTAATTGGTCAATGATATATGAAGGTAGTTTAGTGTGGATAGGGGGTTTCCTAGATGGAATCTCGCAATCGTTCTCTTCCACTTCAATATAGGTTTGATAGGATTCTATAAAAATACTTCTCAAAATTTCCAAAAACTCCAAAGTCCACCGTCTGTTCATCTTGGAATACTTTTATAGAAAACCCTATAGGCCTATTCGGCTTAGCAAATACGTGACGGGCTTAATTAGGCCTAGAGCTCCCAAGGTTTCCTTGCAAGAAAATTTTGTCTCCAATAAGGTTCGCTTCATGCAATTTAAGTACTTCCACCTCTGAGCTAGACTCCAAAAATGGTGGTCGAACCATAAATCATCAACAACACAATCGGGGCTAGGAGGAACGGTAGTCAAAGGCCCTCATTTTCCAACCTTTGCCGACTTCTTCCCTTTGTCACCCCAAGAAGATGTTCCTTTTTTGGACCTTTTTCTTTTTCGAACCATCCTATTCACAACAAGAAAAGGTGGTATTGAAAGGATAATTAAATTCATGCATCAAGCCTCATTCAAAAAGAACACTTCTTCCTAAATAGCCACAACATTCAACATCATGCTATCTCCACATAAGGGCTATTAAATCAAGAAACATTCTCTCTAAACAACCAACCCATGAATAATCATAGCATCCCATCAAGAAGATTATGCAATCAAGAATCATCCCTCATAAATCATCACAATCAATGAAGATCATATCTTCAAGACACAAGGTCAATACACCCACCCCCACATTTAATTTAATGTAATATCATTCAAATAACCCAAAAATTTCTCCATAAACACTTCAACATATTTTTAGAGAATAAATCTCCTCATCACATTAACACCATGATAAATCAATAAAGTAAACATAGATTTCAAAGGATTACCCAGAATTTAAAACCAAGAGATGAAGAATCCACACAAGAAGAAGCAAAAAATGCTAATTTGTTTTTGAAAAATGGCTTAAATTTTCGAGTTTCACTAAGGAGAAGTGAGAGTGGGTGTTTTTGATTGATTTTAATGAGCTAAAAAAATATTATGGGTGAGATAATGTACTATGGATCATTATTTTCAGCAAGGAATGTGATTCAAAAAGAGGTACAAATGAGATAAAGATCACATTTTCAAAATTAAAGAGTGAAAGGGACAAAAGTACCAATCTATTTATGCATAAGGGAGGTGTTGATGTACTATTTACGCCAACACTTGAAGGAAATCAGGGTTTTTGCTGAATCAATGGGCCAAGAATTTCTTGTTTTGGCTTCAAATTCAAATTTGTGCAAATCTGAATTTTTTGGGTTCCAAATAATCGCAGCATGCGAGTTGGAATGAGGCACCCATTGTGCTGACACGGCTTGGCACGAGGTACCCTTAATGCAAAAGGATTTTGGCACGAGGCACCTCTCGTGCGTAATGCCATTTTCTCCTTCTTTCTCCCCCCCCACCCCCACCCAAAGAAAATTTGTCGCCTAACAAATCCTATTTCTTACACCAAAAACATGAGATTTAGAAGAAAAATTTATCAACCTACATGATTTTCATCCCAAGATCCTTTCTCTCACATAGAAACATGCAAAATATATCTACTAAAAATTTATCAAGAAGAAATAAAGGAAGAAATATATAATATTTTTCATGCATTTCAACTGAAGGAACCTACCGTTGGGTCTCCATAGTCGCCATCGGAAACTCTACCCACATTGACGTCCTTGTGAAGAGGTCTCCACTAGGTGTCATCCTTACCTTTAAGCGTTTTGTTTTCCAAGAAGAGAGAATATCCATTACTAGCCAATGTCGAATCACTACAAGAAACTAAACCTATTACTCACCCATTTTACCTCTCTTTTTTTCTTAGGTCAAATAACGAAGGTAAAAATTTATTTTACCTTGGTCATTTTATTTTGTGAAGTAAATAATATTTTTGACCATGGTAAAAAATAATCGAGGTAAATAATAAGTATAACTAACATAACTACAATGTCGGAAACATGGGTATCAACTAGCAGTAATAGTTTATTAATATATGAACGACTTTGCTCTCATGGCTAGGTAGACTGAATTTATCACGACGTCAAAGCTACTTCGCATATTGGGATTAACAATGTCGTACATGCCCATCACTCCAGGCCAGTGCCTAAATCCAATCAAATAAATTAAATAATGCGATCTCGCAGTTTAGTTGGTAACTTGTCGGTGAACTCAAAATCATGGGCGGAAATAATGTGCAAGCCACACGCCTTATTTGTACCTAATAAATCAACAATTGAAAACCAATACAGCCAGAATTTGGAATGTAGCATGAAAATGTCCCATCCCAAGTTCACGAAAGCCAGTAAGAAATATAAATAAGCTACATTGGAAAGACTAATATTTCTACCATGCATACAATATCCAGGAAACATCCCACAAATTAAAAGTTATGAAGAAAAAGACAAAATATCCTAATAAAATCTTTAAAAAATCATCATCACGTACGAAAAAAATAACATTCATGGTAATCAATGGCGTGGTGAAGGGGTTAGGATGTCGTCTGCCGATAAACTATTTCCAAACGAGTCTTCGGTGGAAGAATGGTATCATCGTTGCTAGAACCTTCTTCATCAGATGTCATTATCCAGCCATCCTCATTATTTCCAGGCACCTAATCCCCAGGTGCATTGATCACACAGGAAATCATAGACTTCAGCTCCGCTAATTCTTCCAAAATCTTGTGCAAGTTGCGTTCTGTGCGCTGCGTTATGGCCTTGGTCTCGACCACGTACCTCTCAAATGTACTATTTTTAAGCCCTAAAGTGACCTTAACTAAAATTAAAGAGATAATGGCAAGTCGGTGTCGTCCACGGAGACAAAGGATTTTTCTAAGTGTTTGCTCATTTAATGGTAAATACTCTACTAGATATAAAGATATACGTACATATAAAAGCTTGTAAAAAGGGGAGGGGGGAGGGGTGTTTGGTTTAGGTTTTCTATGTTATCAATTTGAATACAAGTTAAACTAGAAAACCATGAAAATCTACAAAATAATCAACAATTACTAAGAAGAGTTTAAACTAGTATTACAGGATCTTAGGTGCAACTGATTTCTACTTCCAAGACTCTTAGCTATCATTGAATATATAATCTATTCAACAGTTTTACTACTTGTTGTGGAGATAAATCTTCTGCCCTTTTTTGATAGTAGTTTACAAGAGTGAATTCAACATCTCTTGCTAAACCTCACTAATGACCCCTTTAGTGGTTCAACGCCTAAAGGTATCCCATTAATGGCATTAAGTACAAAGAAACAACAAGATTGGTAACACTTATAATACTATGATGTGTCTAAGAATTGAACCAATTCATGCATTTATACAAGATTAGTCAAGAACTTTCAACGTTCATAAAACTCTCTCATTTGCTACACAAAACAAACAGGATAAAGAATTCCACATTATCACATTTATCTACCATTCGCCAAATCCTCAACTATATTATAAGATCTAATTCATGCCTTTGTATTTCATATAAAAAATTAGCTACTTTCTCCACACCCTAAGACCAAATCATACAAGTAATTCATATAATCAAAATTACAATATCATTAATGTATTCAACAACCAAATTCAAGGACAATAAATACACAATAGTAAAGCATTAAATAGATTACATATAGATCTTAAGACATGGGCTTAGAAACCTTAATTAGTTGCTCCCAAGGTTAAGTTTAACCACAAGAGTTCATACTAAACAACAATAGTAAATCAAACATGAATTCAAAATAAAACAAAGATGGAAAATATGAAAAGCTAGGGTTTAAGAATTGTGGAATCAGGAGAAGATTCCTATCTCAAAAGGAGAAAATTAGAGAGTATTTATATTGTAAAAAGTTCAAAAAGCATATCTGGGCAGAGGACCGTCGTGACTCACGAACGAATCGTCGCGACTCGCGACGGGCGTAGTACCATCACGACTTGTGTTGGGCAAAGTACTCTGCATTCAAATGTTGTCTTCTTTCCTGGTCTAAGTATAATTGTCTCCTATTCTATTCTTCGAGTCTTTAAGGTCTTCATTGTCTTCAAAAATGTAGTCTTCATGGTCTTCAAATCTGCAAACCTTTACCTTGTCTCACGAAATCCTTATTATAAAGTCGCTCTTAACTATAGCAATAGAACTTCAAGGTAAAATGGGGTCTCCGAAGCACAAAAGCATACCAGAATGAATACAAAAGATCCCAAAATTATCGTATAATATGGATATATCAAACCTTCCCACACTTAAACCTTACTCGTCCTCGAGTAAGAAAAGATTCAAGAATACAAAGAAGTTCAAATGTCCCCATCCTAATTCTAATAATCCTCCAAATCAAAATCTCACAAAAATTCTCAATATCATAATTCCCCAAAAGTTTCTATCACACATAACCCTTATTCTTTAATAAACCCAAATATACTACCTATAAATTCCCTAATTCCCATAGAAGCATTTCCTAGTACCGAATTGATATTCCCCAAAATCCAAATGGTTAAATACAAGCTTCACTTCATACCAATATACATACCCAAAAACAAAGTATACCAAGAATCACGAATGTCATACTTTATTCCGTTTTCCCCACTAAATTACCCAATCCCAAGAAGTATCATAATATTGCGCTACCCAATAATCAAAATTTGAACTGAGGCCTTATTACTCCAACACTGGCAAATGAGTAGATATTTAACCATTTTTTCTTTTTTTCTCTCTTTCTCTCATTTTGCCTAGAAGCGCTTTCTGGTTTTCATCCTAGCCACACATCAGGTTTCTTTTGGCTCACATATCACCCACATTTAGCCTCTCATTTTTTCCTACGCTGCCCTTTCAGGTTTTCAGCCTTAATTTCTCTCTCGGGTTTTCAACTTGGCAATTTTTCTTTTTCTTTTTATTATTTCTTTCTTCTTATTTTTTTAAAAATTCAATAAAAAATAGCTAAATAACTTTATGTATTTCAAAATAGCTAAAGCATTCGAATGGAATAAAATAGAGTATCCCAAAAGAAAAACAGCATAAAGCAGATCCAAAATAGGAAACAAAAATTATCCCCAAAAGAAAACAAAAGAAAATAGCAATTCCCTCCTACAGACTTGAGTTCTACATTTCTCTCAATGTATCCATGCTAGGGAAAAACACAATACATATCAAAATACATATCTAAGTAGGGGGTATGAAGAATAAAAATTACTCACAATTAGCAACATAAGGAAGAGCCACCATCTCCGTAGCGCTACTGATACTGGGACATCCATGCCTCATTCTCTGATGCCTCTCCCTGTAACTCGTTGCCCCGGGATCTGGTCCTGGGGTACTTTCAGTGTGATCTTGCATATCCTAAACTCTAGTAGCCAACTGATCAATCTCTTCATCAATGTCCAACAAATTCCGTGACACGCACAGATTGTGGTCATAGATCATGTCGTTCAGTTGCGAATAAAAGTGTGAAGGTGGCTGGTGGGACAGTGTAGGGTGGCTACCCCCCATGTTCAGGTTCAGTGTAAGTGGGGGTGGAGAGTCTGGTGAACCCGGTGGTGAGTATGAAGTGTTTGGCAGTGCGTCCTCCTCTGCATGTACCGGTTGTGACAGAATCTTGAGAAGCTCCCACTGGAACTGTGTATGGCACTGTAAATCAGCCTCTATGGCTAAATCCTCCACAGGTATATCATGTTCTAACCTAGTCCGCTTAAATTGGGAAAGCTTCATAAAAGTGACACGTGTCTTCCCGTAGAACCAGTGGTATACCCCGGGGGACAGAAGTGTGGTCAATGAAGTGATAGTTCTTCATCCTCACCAGAAAAATGAGGTACAAAGAACCCTTTTCCATCCTGGGGAAACCATCAGGAGCAACAAGGTCTAGGTGTTTCGCTATCAGAGTGATCATCCCTCCCAGACTAACCGCTCTTTCCACACTAACTTCTCTTGCCATCCATAACTCGGCCCATTTTCCATAGCCTATTCTCTCATTGGTTGGTTTCCACAAGAATCTGACCTCTTCATTTGACACATTTGTCGGTTAAGCCTGACCAAAAACTATTCCCGCCAAGAATCGGTGAACAAACCTGATAGCTGGATGCAAGTTAATTTTGTTCTTATCCCTCAGGTGTCCCATCCTCTTTGTGATAATGTACCAGAACTGAACGTCCTCCATCATATCTTGATCATGGGCATGTGGATACACTATTGCCCTGATCACCATAGTATCCAACCAAAATGCTGCCTCAAACTGAGCAACTGTCATCTCTCGAGAGATATCATCCAAATGAAAGCGGATGTATCTATCGCTCGGTTGACCATCCCTCATGCTGAACAACTGTACTGTGGAGAGAAACTCTAAAGTGTACCGCCTGTAGGTGGGGGATCTCCTCTCCATAAACCCTTCATGTTCCCCATTTGAGAAGAGGCAATGGATAGGCTGGGTCAACCCTAGCGCATCTAAGGAAGACATGTCAATGAAGATGGTCTCCTGCATCATACAAGAAGCTAAAATGTCCCACCTCTCTACATACGCTCCATTGATCAGGTTGAGGCCCATAAATGGATCTAGAAATGGTTGCACCGGCTCTGGAACTGGGGTGGAGGGGCTGAAGGACCCTCCCTCTGTGGAACTCTCGGTCTCTTCTTCAGAGCCTTGGCTATCAAAGCATCAGTGAATGTCAAACGCACAAGGATAAGGAATATGAAACATGTAATTTCACTCTGGAAGTTATCCACAACTGTTTAAACATATAACTCCAAACATCATAACACCTTTATAATGTTTAGTAATTACAGGAAAAACGATGTAGTGAATTTATTACTATCAACTGAAATCACTATAAGGGTGCTGGGATATGTGTATGTGGTTATATGTAAACAAGAAAGTCATCCAATTCTAGATAGATCAATTATACACTCATGTACTAAACATTCCTTACCTGATGATAAAATTATTCACTATGAGTACAAATAGATATATGTATCACTAAGATTAAGTATTGTTGGAATGTGTAACAATTCAAAACCTAGGACTAATTTAGAACACATTTCTATCACCGTAATGATGAAAATAAACCATACATACTAGAATCCATATATTAGTTGCTACATAATTACAAATTATGCATAATCCATATTCAGAAAAGCCATAGTTAATAATATAATCCAAAATCTCTCTAATTGATGCATAAAAAAATTTTAAGCATAAGAACAGTGAAGAATTATACAATTACCGTGTGTAGCGAGGAAATTAAAAAAGGCCACAACTATTTAGCCCCAACTAGTAAGATCCAAAAAAAATCCCAAAAGCTAGGGTTTGGATTTCTCTGAGATTTGGCTCAAATTTTTTTATTAATTAGGTTGGATTGTGAAAGAAAGGGAATGGGTGTAGTGATTCCATAAAAAAATTGGTAAATTATGGCCGGAAAGGGTGAAGGCCGTGGAAGAAGGAAGAAAGAATGGTGTGGAAACCGTCATTGTTCCCTATTTATAATCGATCTGGATAGGCATCGCGAGTTGTGAACATGATGGTTTAGAGTCAAAACTTCATCGCGACTCGTGACAGAGGTTTCGCGACTCGCAAACTTCCGGTCTGGGACTTCACAAAATAGTATATTTTCACTGATTTCATCTCGACTCGTGAATCTAAGTTTGCGACTCGCGACGGAATGTTCGAGACTCGCGACCAATTATTTGCGACTCACGAATTTTGTGGACTGGGAGTTCAAAAATTTGTACATTCTCCCTGAAATCTTTGCGACGTACGAGAAATTTGTCATGACTCATGAACAAATATTCGCGACTTGCGACCACAAATTCGCGACACTCAAATGAATTGTCACGACTTGCAAACTATTCTTCATGCCTCACAAAAATGTGAACTGAACTTCTTCTGATTTCTCGCGACTCTCGACTCCTAGTTCTTGACTCGCGAATGATTTGTCATGACTCGCGACTAAATCTTTGCGAATCGCAACGAACATGCTTCTTGGTAATTGGAAAAAAAATTGAATACCCAACTTTGAAGCTTTCATTTTTTCTTCCAACTTTCTTTTCCTCAACCAGTTATTGTTCTTCACATTTCTACAAAAATATGTATAAAAACACCCCTGAAAAAGAACACTGGAAAATCGTGAAGAAAAGAACAACAAAAACTGAGATTGAAACAAAATCAATGGAAAATCATGAATGACTATCCTGATAATCAAAACCAAGTTTACTTAACGATGTCGTCATGACTTACATCCATTCTTGGATTTTACTCACAAACGGGATCAAGAAGATCAACATCTTCTCTTTTTTTGGGAACAACACTTTTATGGTAAAGTTTCAAACGTTGCCCATTCACTTTAAGGAGTTGGATTTAGTTCGATCCAAGATTCCCACCACACCATGCGGAAAAATGTTTACCACTTCAAAAGGGCCAATCCATCGCGACCTCAATTTACAGGGAAATAAGTGACGACGGGATTGATATAGGAGGACCTTTTGGCCTACGTCATACTCCTTCCAATTAATCATCTTGTCATGCAAAACCTTCATCTTTTCCTTCTAGGTCTCTGTGTTTTCATAGGATAACCTTCTTATTTCCTCTAATTTTTGCAAATACAACTTTCTATACAAACCGGCCTCATCCATGTCGAGGTTGAATTTCTTGACTGTCCAATAGGCTGAATGCTCTATTTCGACTGGCAAATGGCATGGCTTCCCAAAGATTAACCGATATTTTGACATACCGATTGGTGTCTTGTATGCTATCCTATATTCCCACAAGACATCATTTAGCCGAGAAATTCAATCCTTCCGGTTAGGATTAACCTTTTTTTGAAGAATGGACTTGATTTCCTGATTAGAAACTTTGGCTTGGTCATTGGTTTTGGGTGATAGGCGGTAGATGTCTTTTGTGTGACACCATATTCTTCAAAAAAGCCTCAATTGTCCGATTGCAAAAATGGGTGCCACGGTCACTAATCAAAGCTCGAGGGACCCCAAACCTAGAGAAGATGCCATCCTTTAAGAAATATGAAACCTCTTTAGAATCATCAATCCCAGTGGGTTTTACTTCAACCCACTTTTACACATAATCAACAACAAGAAGAATATATGTAAAGCCACAAGAGTGAGGGAAAGGTCCCATAAAATCAATGCCCCAAACACAAAAAAAAATCACAATGTAGCATGGGTTTGTGAGGCATTTATTTCTGGATGAAGTAGTTCCTATTCTCCGACAGTTATTACAAGCTCTACAAAAAGTGTATGCATGTTTATTCAAAGTAAGATAATAGAAATCGCTCTCTAGAAATTTCCTAGCGGTCATCTTTGCTCCAAAATAACCTCCGCATGCATACGAATGACAAAAGAAAAGAATTGAATGCCCTTCACTATCAGGGATCCATGTCCTAACAACTTGATCAACATAGTGTTTCCACAAAAAGGGATTATCCCACACATAATACTTAGCATCACTTTTCAGCTTATCTTTCTAAGCTTTTATAAAATGAGGAGGAAATTTACTAGAAATAAGAAGATTTATAATATCGATATACCACCGCAGGAGATTCCTGATTGAGAATAATTGTTCATCGAGAAATTAGCACGTACTTGATCCATTTTCGGTGACATTACCTCAACCTTTTGGTATGGAACTAACCGGCTTAAAGGATCGGCCACTAGGTTCTCTGTACTTTCTTATATCAGACCTCAAATTCAAACTTTCCCAAAAGAAAAATCCGTAGAATCAACCTTGTCTTGGCCTCTTTCTTTGTCATCAAGTGATAAAGAGCTGTATGGTCAGTGTACACAATAACTTTGGTACCAAGCAAATAAGATAAAAAAAATTCTAAGTAAAATACAGCAAGCAATTCTTTTTCCTTGGTGGAGTAGTTCCTTTGGGCTTCATTGAGAGTCATGGGTGCAAAGTAAATGGTGTGAGGCATTTTCCCCACCCTTTGACCAAGCACCGCTCCCACAGCGTAATCACTTGCATCACACATGATCTCAAAAGGCATGGACAAATTCGGGGGTTGAATACGAGACTATCTTTTCCTTCAATGAATTGAAGTCCCTTTACAACCCTTGTCCACTAAATATTCCAACTCCTTTTACAACAACTTTCAGAAAGGAGATGCAACTTTTTAGAAATGTTTGATGAACCGGCGATAAAATCCTTTATGGCCAAGAAAAGAACGCACTTTGCGCACATTACTAGGATAAGGCAAGGTTTATATTGTATCTATTTTTGCCTTGTCCACCTCAATACCGTTAAAGGAAACAATGTGAGTTAAAACAATGCCTTGTTCTACCATAAAGTGGCATTTCTCATAATTTAACACAAGATTAGTATCAATGCAATACTTAAGAACTTGTGCTAAGTTTTCTAAACAATTATTGAAGGAATTACCATGAACGGTGAAATAATCCATGAATACTTCAACACAATTTCAACAAATTCTGAGAAAATGCTTACCATACACCTTTGGAAAGTGGCGAGGGCATTACATAGCCAAAAAGGCATACGCCGGTAAGAAAAAGTACCAAAGAAGCACGTGAAGGTTGTTTTTTCTTAGTTCTCCAGGGAAATGGCCAATTGAAAATACCCCGAGTACCCATCAAAAAGGCAATAATATCGGTGACTTACAAGTCTCTCGAGCATTTGATCAATGAACGGTAACGGGAAGTGATCTTTCCAGTTTACCGTTTTTAACCTTCGATAATTAACGCAAACACGCCACCCATTTTGGATGCAAGTGGGCACCATTTCACCCTTGTCATTTTCAACCACCGTCACCTCACTCTTATTTGGCCCCACTTATGTTGGACTTACCCATTTGCTATCCGAAATTGGATAAATCATCCCGGCTTGAAGCAATTTGAGGATCTCCGCCATTACAACCTCCATCATCGGTGGAATCAAATGGCATTGAGGTTGTCACATGGGTTTTTAATCATCTTACAACAAGATTCGGTGCATGCAAGTGGATGGGATAATATCTTTAAAGTTGGCAATAGTCTATCCAATTACTTCCTTATATTTTTCCAAAACCTCTATAAGTTTCTCCTCTTGCTCCTTGGTAAGTTTGCTCGAAATAACGACCGGGAGTGTTTCCCTTTCCCTGAGAAATAGATACTTGAGGTCACTTGGAAAAGGTTTGAACTCAATCACCAGGACTTTCTTCATTGATGGAAAAAGTTCCATTTTCTTGGATACCTCAAAAGGTAGAGGAAGATGGTTCGAATTCATCTTTGAACGGTCATTCAAGTCCTCAAAACTTTCCTTAATGTTAGCACTGATACAATACACATTGCATGCATCATGATTATCACATTATAGAGTAACTAACAAGGAATCATGACCACTTAATTCAAAAACATCTTACACTACATCCGCTATAACATCTAAAGCATGGGCAAGATTATTCTTCATTAGTATACTTCATAGAGTCATTTATGTTAAAATCTACTTTAATCCCATCAAATTCCACGGTGAGGGTACCATTGTGCACATCAATAATTGTCCTAGAGTGTTTCATAAATGGCCTCCCCAAAAAAATTGGAACGACATGTTTATCATGCTCCATATCTAAGAAATAGAAATCCACGGGGAATATTAAGGAATCCACCTTAACCAACACATCCACAAAATTCCTTTAGGATATGCACTCAAATGATTGGCTAATTGGATGACCACCCCAATTTTATGCAATGTACCCAAATTAAGGCTCTCATATAAAGAATAAGGAATCACATTTATTGTTGCACCTAGATCAAGCAAGGTTTTTTCAAAATGTGTGTTTCCAATCATGCAAGGGATGGTGAAAATACCGGGATCGATAAATTTAGGTGGTAACTCGCTTTTGCACAAAGCCAAAACATGTTCATTTCTTCCTTTCGTTAGATTATTTTTTCCCTTTGCTTTCTATTCACAACACATAATTCCTTAAGAAATTTTCAAAACTAGGAATTTTTTCAATGGCATTTAAGAGAGGAATATTTACCACACATCTATGAAAGACTTCATAAATGTCCTTGTTGCCTTCCTTCCTCCTCTTGTCCTTCAAAGCCTCCGGAAATGGTGATTCCGGTTTATATAGAGGGATTTCCACCATTTTTCCCTTCTTGAGGGGATGAAGGTTTGGGAATGGATGTCAATTTTTCAATGGTAATCTCCTCTTCCATCTCCTTCCCTTCCTCACTTTTTCATTGGCCACTTTCTCGGCCTCTTCATCAACTTCCTTTTCAAACACTTCAACCGCAACGGATTTAGCTTTAACAATTTCATCCTCCTGAGACTTGTAAACATCCTTACCACTTCTCAAAGTGATAGCACTCACAGTGGCCGGTATTGTTGGTGAGGAGAACGATAAGGTTGAACATTTTGGCCTCCTTATGCATTCCCATATCGGAGATTTGGGTGGACATTGTTAGCCGCATTCTAAGGCAGGTTTTGATAACCTCCGCTTCCTTGGTAGCCTTAATATTCTTGGTACCCTGATTTTGTACCCCTTCCCTCCTTGATACCCCATGACACTCACTTCCTCCACATCATTTTCTTGCAAAGTAGGACATGAATCTATTGGATGTGAAGAAGAACAAATCTCGCAAGACTTTACATGAGGTTTTCCTCTGGATTGTGTCATCAACGCCTTGACCATAAAACTTAGAGTCGACACTTGGTCTTTAATATTTCTATGGTTGGAAAAAGCACTTGAATTGTTGGGATTTTCCCTTCTCAAATAAGCTCCCGATCCAAAATTTATCCACTCTTCGGCTAGCTCCTCATTAAGATCCATAGTGTCACTAGAGGAATTGTTCCCAAGAGAACAACTACAAGCTCCCCTCACTAACCTCTGATCTTTATCAAGAAGACCATTATAGAAATAGTAGACCAAATCCCCATACGAATAGCCATGATACAGACAACTAGCAAGACGATTTTTGAAACTCTCCCAAATGTCAAAGAAGGACTACTCAGGCCATTGGATGATGTTGCTTATATCCCTCTTCAAGATTACGGATTTTGAAGCCGGGAAGTATTTGGAGAGAAACTCTCTTCAACTCAATCCATGAGGTAATGCTACCGAGTGGAAGATAATGGAGCCAATCCCTTGCGGCATCCCGCAATGAGAACGGGAAGGCCTTCAACATGTATAGCTGCTCTTTTACTCCTTCGGGAAGCATCCCAATACAAACCATATAAAAATCAAGGAGGTGTTTGTTGGGATATTCCCCTTGTCTACTAAGAAAGGATGGTCGCAAGTGGATCAATTCGGACTTCAACTCAAAATGCCCATTACCTCAAATCGCTAGATATGTGATGCACATTGGTTGGTACTCTATTAGGAGCCATAACCTCCCACAATAAAATTTGTTTCAATGGGATGTTCCTCCCTTGAATTGGAGGATGTTTAGGTACTCCTCCCGGAATTTCCTCCCCACGCTCCTCGTGATGATCCATAGAGGTAGAAGATTCCACAAAACGGTCACTGGGAGACATGTAATTCACACTTTCCAAACAAAGCCTCCTAACCCTTCTCAAGTTCAATTCCAACTCGGGGTCGTAGTGTAGGGTCTCTTGTGAAGAGAATCTAGTACGAACCATACACTAAGAACTCAAACAATACAGCCAAGCCAAACAAAGATCAAATAAAAATCAACTAACAAGTATTCACAACTAGCCCATATTCATACATAATATGCTCAAACACTTAAAAATATACACTTTGTCCTTGGAAGTGGCACCAAAATTTGGTAGGTCGTCTCTGTACCTCTCAAATGTACTATTTTAAAGCCCTAAGGTGCAATTGATTTCTACTTCGAAGCCTCTTATCTATCATTAAACATATAATGTTTTCAACACTTTTACTAGTTGTTGTGAAGATAAATCTTCTACCCTTTTTTATAGTAGTTTACAAGAGTAAATTCAACATCTCTTGCTAAACTTCACTAATCACCCCTTTAGTCGTTCAACGCCTACAGGTATCCCATTAATGGCATTAAGTACAAAGAAACAACAATCTTGGTAACACTTATCAACAATACCCCGTGTCTAAGCATTAAACCAATTCATGCGTTTATACAAGATTAGTCAAGAATGTTCAACGTTCAGAAAACTCTCTCATTTGCTACACTAAAAAACATGATAAAGAATTCGACAATATCACATTTATCTAGAATTCATCAAATCATCAACTATATCAAAAGAAAGCAAAATTAGATACTTTCTCCAAACCCTAACACATAATCATACAAGCAATTCATATACTCAAAATTCCAATATCATGAATGTATTCAACAACTAAATTCAAGAACAATAAACACACAATAGCAAAGCATTAAATAGCTTACATATAGATCTCAAGACATGGGCTTGGAAGCCTTAATCAATTGCTCCCAAGGTTAATTTTATCCACAATAGTTCATACTAAAAAACAATGGTAAATCAAACATGAATTCAAGTTAAAACAAAGATCGAAAAGATTAAAAACTAGGGTTTAAGAGTTGTGGAATTACGAGAAAAAGTCTATCTCTGAAGGAAAAAATATTAGAGAGTATTTATACTACAAAATGTCCAAAAAACATATCTGGGCAGAGGACCATTGTTACTCGCAAATGATTCGTCGCGACTCGCGATGGCAAAGTACTCTGCCCTCAAATATTGTCTTCTTTCTTAGTCTAAGTTAAATTGTCTCCTCTTCTCTTCTTCGAGTTTTTGAGGTCTTCAAAATGTAGTCTTCATGGTCTTGAAATCTTCAAACCTTTACCCTATCTCGTGAAATCCTTATTAAAAGTGACAAGGGCGATTAAGTCACTCTTAACTCTAGTAATAGAACTTTAAGGTAAAATTGAGTCTCTGAAGCACAAAAGCATACCAAAATGAGTACAAAAGATCCCTAAATTATCGTATAATATGGAAATATCACAACCGGTGGAGGCCAATCATCTCGGTAGTACAGCCATAGAGCCTCAACCTCTGGGCATTCCTCAGCAATGATTGTGCACCCAATAACTTAATTGATGAACTCTGTCTTCATCTCCAATTCCACCCCTTTCACTCTTGTACGGTAGATATCCATTTAATGGCTGAGTGAAATTGGCGTAGAACTCCTTGACCTCTCTTTCATACGTTCCTCTGTACAACCATATCATACCCTCCATTCCTCAATTTTTTATAGTTTGAGGAAAATGTCAAGGTGGAGTAACGCCACGTCCTCAGGTTTCCATCACCCTAACTTCCTTTATCCTATGGCCTAGGATTTTTTTGAGATGCTTTTGTGCTTCCTCAATTACAAAGCGTATGTTATCCCACGTTGACGCTAGAGGGGTGGCCGTTGTCCTTGTTTTCTTGGTGCACAATGGACCTTCTTATGTTATTTTTTCCCTAAACCTCTTGGTTGCCCGCTTCATTTGATCCATCTATGGAAAAAAATAACTTGGAACAATTAGTTCAACAAGGAAGAACCTAGCTCATTCATATGTAAATTCCAACGTCGCATTCATGTTGCATCTATGTCATCAAAACCGATTTGTGCTGTCTGAAATGGCATATTCATGTGTATGAATTTGCGATGTCAAATCTAACACATCGGCTTTGCCAAAATACTATGCGACTAGGAAATGAATGAGCCTAAAACCCCAAAAATCTGAACTAACAACAACATCAAAACATGAACAAGTAAAATTCCATTAACAAGTAGCAAGAATGAGTGGCATAACAGTGACCTAAACCTTGGCTCTAGCTACGAATTTGTAAACAAGTTCTAAACCAAATTGAATAAACCCAATATCTAAAAATACACAGCTCATGCACTGTTAATATTCTAAAATCATGTAATGGGTACTGAATGAGTCCCTGAAATCCAAAAAATCACTATCAAATATAGGGGAAAAACTTACCTTGGTTCACCTTGGATGCGACGTCGTCGGTTTCGAATGCAAAAGGGTTTGTTATTGGGCAACTTTTAAACCCATGGTGGAATGCAAACATTTTATCAAATGTGCGACATCGCTGGACATGGCGCGTGGGATGATAGAAAGTTAGATCTTTTTGTGATGTTGCAGTGGGCATATTTGGGCATGTTCAGTGGTGGATGAAAATCACGATAACCCAATGTCACATTTATATTTCATCATTAGGTATTTATTTTTTCTGAGGCCTTAGCTACGCCGCAATTTGGATTGTTGTCCAATTTGTGCATGGTCTAGAAGAAATTGTAAATGATTAATTAAGATATAAGATGTTCAACGGTAAGAACATCTATGACATAAACACATGTTGTTTATGGCTTATTAAATCCATGACAAATTCTCACTATTTTAATATATGCTGATGTTGTTTTGGGATTGGTGAATGATCCATTCATGCCAGTACCAATTACTCTGTAGGTGAAATGAAATAAATTGAAGAGAGAGATTATGAAATGGCTGGAAGATAATTATAGAGTCCTCTAGGATTCTGATTCTATTTTTATATATGGTGGCTGGTGTCTACTTCCATTTTTTTAATAAAATGACCGTCAAGGAATATTATTGTTTCATATTACGTACTTTGCATGCGATGTATAAAATCATTGAACTAAAATTCAATAGGAAAGCTTATTAATTGGACGTTAAATGTATGAAAATTACTATTATTCCAAGTTCAACTTAGATAGTGTTAAACAGTTTTTCAAAATCATCAACAAGAAAATTAAAAATGACGGTGTAGAACAGTGACATAAAAACCAATGGGCCCAGTATTATTTACCACCTCGAATAACAGTGTGTCACCAATATCGAGTTCCACTTCTACAAGAAACTGAGTAAACCTCTTCAGGGTCAGGATGTTCAACATCCAGCTGCCTGATTAATGCATGCCAAAATGCCATTGCACCTCAGCACAACCTACTCCTTGAACAGTGGTAAGATATCAGAATTATACTCTGGGACGTACTGATTTATAAACCATTTTTTTTTGTAAACATGAGAGTAACATATTGAAAATGTTAATTGAAACTGATATAGATATGTGACAGGGAGGGCCTACAAAAATCAAAATATCCCTCAAGTTTGTCTTTGTGATAGTGTGGACAGAGTTGAATGGATGGACCACCCTGTTATTGTTTTGAAGAAGACGATCCTTATCCAAACAGCTATGGATCTACATTGGTCAATGAAATGTTTAATAACCTAATTATAAAATAAATATAATAATTATAGGAATTAAAATCCGAATAGGATATCATTCACCTCGATTGGGTCACGTCTGCTTGAACCGACACTGTTGGCTATCATTCCTGAAATTTGATTAAAAATTGGCTCAGTTAATCTTTTTTTTGGATAGGTGTTGCACGTTATTGTCGGACCATAAATTGAATTGGCCAACATATGTATGCGATGTCGCCAACCAGTCACAAAAACCAATTGGTTATACGAGAATAGTTCGACGCCATATTCAAGTAGGGTTAGGAGAACAACTGAATAACCGACATTGCTTTGCGATAGATCCTAACGAAGGAGGATCGACGAGTCTGTAACATCGAATATAATAATTACAGAAACATTAAAAACAGCATAAAACTAGAACAAACAAAGGTATCTATAAAAACAAAGGGCCGGTTGACAGGAATGACCCTACAAAACAAAATTCCTAAAACCTAGAGCCAAAATCTGTTCAAATTTCAATACATAAAACTAAGATCACAATAATACATCCATATACGTGCATATTAAATTTGATGATGAATCACAAAAATTAAATCACTCTATGGAATAAATGAAGCATCCCTTCTAACTGTTGGTTTGAGCGATTGCTGAAATTCAAGGGAAAATTGAATGTTGAATGGGATGTTTGAGGTGGGCTCCATATATATATAATCGTTATGAAGCATATTGAATTCTTCCTTGAGCTTAGCGACCCCACTAAGTAATCGACCACACCGTACGGTACAGACATTGTAGTGAACTTTCCTAATCAATTTCTGGGCCTCACCTTTTCATCCCACGAGCATAGTAATGGGTGGCAGGTTTTTCATGTCACCCACCCCTTCCCGGTGCATCGTTAAACACACAAGAGGAGGTTTTCTATGTTTTAAGGGTCAAAGATAAAATTTATAACTTTCTCTCGTTCCTCTACTATGCTACCAATGACGGTAGATAGTGGCAAGTACAGGGTTCATCCACAGATATGTTATGAGTCTAGAAAATAGCTACGCAAAACTACGGTCGATTATCAATCTGACTACGTGTTGGGAATAACAAGTGTTATGAAAATAACAATTAGGGGGTTTCAATATCAAATTCTAACATGCAAACATGGAAATAAACTATATTAACTAACACTTGCGGGTATTTGCATAACATGATCGACAATTAGCTCCTATAATCGGTCCATTAACATATAAGAATATATACCTATCTTATGCTTATATCACATAGTGTGGAGATAGCCAGATATTTCCCTCGTCTGTCAGGCAAGGTACTACCACCAATACATGCTTATCTCACCATCTCTATAACTAGGTATGTGCTTTAATCCATTGACTCTGTAGACCATCCCCATCTCTTACTCTCAATGCTAATGTGCCTCCGCTTGGAGGAACAAAGCCCTCCTAAAAGGGTTTTACCATGCGTAGGTTGCAGCTGTTAGATATGAAAGTAAGGGAATTATATCTGAGACTCTACACTATGGATCTCAATCCCTAGACCAAGAGAGGGAAAGGGAATTTATATCTTGTGATGACTCTAAAGTTGGCACGACTTTGTAATTTTTCCAAGCTGGCACAACTCTAGTTGCTACAAACAATCATGCCCAATCTATCCGGGTAAGCCTAGGGTTTCCCCTCATTTGGATTTTCCAAATCGACCGCCCAACATGTTATTCCTCTGCCATGGCTATCCAATTAGAACTATGGTTTAATTCATGCAATGATATTTCATCAAGGTAACATGAATGCACTCATCTCACCAGTGTTCTTCAACCTACTCCCAAGATAGCAATGATATCTAACATGATATTATACAAGCATATATGTATAGATGCATCATAATAATGACATAGCATAAATCTCCAAAGAAAAATCACACATTAAGCACAAATATTCATAGAAATTAAGACAGGAGAATCTAAATCTAAAAAATCCAAAAATGTAATCATGAATACAAATACACTCCAAGTTTGATAAATTACTCCCTGGAAATTGAATCCAAGTATTTCATTGGATTCAGTGCCATTTTGGAAAAAATAAAAATAAAAGATGAGAACAAAGAAATCTAGAGAGAATGAGGAGAGTTTTCTCTCTCCAAACTACTCTTGAAAATGAAAATATTAACATAAGATTTAATTGACCTTGGTTTATATAATGTAGTAGTGAAATGGACCCAAAAATAGGACCAAGAGTGGCCAAAAATCCTACCAGCCGCAATTGGCACGGGGGTTGCTTCGTGCTACGGCCCATGCGGGTTGTGCTGGAGTGAGGAGCTGGTGCCAGTGCGGGACATGCTGAACACACTGGAACAAGCCACTAACTGTTCCATGGGAATTTCCTCTTTGTCAGGCCCGAACCATGTTATCTAGTGTGAGCCATCCACCGGGTTTCATTATGCTCCTTCTGATCCGCGCCATGCATCTTTTGGCACACCCTGTCATCTCGATCCTTTCTTTCCTCAGTACCTCACTGTGCTCCACATCATTATTCACACCCCTTGGACTTTTCTTAGCATTTTTTGACTTGAACCAGCATGGCCCGTGTAAAACAGAATGTCTCGCTCTCATAGTTAACTGATTTTGGAGTGAAGAGTGACTTGGAGTGGCACTGCCATCCAAAATGAGGACCCCGCCTCATGTGGAAATCTGACATGGCCCTTTCTGATAGATATGATCCATGCCAAGTCTTCTCGACAAGGGCCATACCAGCTAGTACGGGCTGTGCAAGCTCTTGGTTTGAACCAAGCGTGTGCTGTCTGTACCGGCCGTTGTTTGTTCAGTTGCCAAACTTCTTTGCTTTACTATGGATAAACCATTGGTCCGATTTGAGAGTTCTTTCAGTCAATTTCATAGCGCTCGAAAAGATGAATCCAATAGTACAATACACAAGTGCTGATTCTTCTCAGATATTTCGTCATACTTTTTGTAAACCCTGGACAACAATTCTTCCACTTTGGACTTGGCCTTTATGAATTCATAATCTGCCTTTCTTCGTCCCCATTCTATCTACTACCACAAGTTAAGGTTCATGGCTGTAAAATCTACAACAACCCTTGCCAGTGGCCATCAAATCTACTATCACAACTTAAGTTTCATGGCCTTCTACAAAAGATAATAAAAAGAAGTACTCACGAGCCACCTAATGATGAGATACAAAAGGAAGATCTAGGCGCCCATGAATACAAAGTATCCATTAGTTCTAATTAAGTCTACAAAACTAAGGATTTATATAAGAAAACCATTAATGGTCGGTTAAACCCTTTGTCGTGAAAACCAAACTAAAGCTAGCAATCAACCAAATAAATATGATAATAAATGTGTTAAATGCATCAGCCAACGTATTCTACATGGTGCAAATCATCATGTTAAGCGACAACTTATCGACTTTTATCGATGTCAGTTCAAATAGAAGTGGGCCTCATTTTATTGGCCTGCTAGCAAACAAGGGCATAGCCTGCATGTGACCAAAATGAACATAATTGACCTTCATAAAATATAACAATATATTAGATACAATAATGGAAATTTATAAATGTCCATGAACTCCATAGACATTTACTTCGATTGAAATCGATTTAAGCACAAAGAGTGAACTTATTTTACATCCATTTCCATGGGAACCATCAAATAGAATCGCATGAAAATTCAAAATCTTTGTTTTCAAAACAAAGATAATAGAATTACATACATCAAAAAATTTAAAGCAATAGTACAAGGCATTGAGTTCATTGTAGAAGATCACTTCGATTATAAATACAAGAAGTGATTCGGAAGAACTTGTAGAAGTCTTTATGGAATTTTTGTACTATAAATACTCATCACTTTTTCTCTTCTTCTCCAACTTTTCTCTCCCGACTCCGAGCTCCAAAAAATTCTAGATTTCCTTCTATTTTCTCTCTTAGTTTCATCTTGAATTCATGTTTGATTTTCTTTTGTTAAATAGTATGTACTCTAGTAGCTAAACATAACCTTGGGAGCAATTCATTAGGCTTCCAAACTCATGTCTTGATATTTATTTATAAGCAATTTAATGCTATATATATTGTGCATTTATGGTGTTGAAATGGGTTGTTGAATTCATTTATGATATTAGAAGTTTGAGTATATGAAATGCTTGTATGATTATGTGTTAGGG
>JAUOBV010000007.1:8220284-8230738 GCA_032360425.1 Rubia occidens
TTTTCTAGGCTTGAGATCCTGGAAAACCCAAGTGAAGAGGGAATATCTTGGGATGAAATTTCAAATGGATTCTTCAAATGGTATTAATGAACATTGGTCCCACCTATGCTAGAAGTAAATCCACACGATGCTTGCTTTTGACTATTTTATTTTACTACAAAATGACTTCAGTAATAAGCTTTAGCCTAAATAGATTTGAACTCTCAGCATAGTTTTGGTGTTGAAAAATCTAAGCAAACCGCAAAATGGAGGTGTGGAGGTGGTGGCCCACAAAACTTGTATATGGGCGACAGTGATAATGCTATGACAACAATGAGCAGAGAGTCTAAGAAGAGGGGGTTGCGATTTTTATATTTGGGGATATTACTTTTTCTTATTTAATTATATACTTATCATACAATCCATAGGATATGTTTGTCTGACTTTTACACGAAGATTTTGAAATGGGAAAACATCTATTATTTCATAATCTGCATTTGTGCGGTTATAGTTTATTTCGTGTCTTGCTCGTGGCGTATATTCGTGCTAGATGTATTGATGGTCCTCTCTCGTGCTTCGTGTCGTCTCATTCCGTGTTGTCAAAATAAAAGTTGGCCCACAAACCGCCAACGTCGTGCCATGTTCGAGCCACATATGCAATCGTGTCGTGCGTAATTGATTGGGTTAAGTCGGCGAACCATATTTAGTGTTTTGTTTGGTAAAATTTTGAATACAAATATAAATCAGTAACACATTCACTAAACCTAAATAAAATTAATTCAAATATTTTATTGCATTATTTTTTTAAAATATAAACACACTCATTTATTATCACTTAAAGAAAAATGAGTACAGACTTGGCTGAGATGAGATGAGAGGAGCTGAGATGAGAGGATTGGAGCTGAGATTATTTGAGAGGAGCTGAGATGAGAGGATTGGAGCTGAGATTATTTGAGAAGAGCTGAGAAGAGCTGAGAAGAGTTGAGAAGAGCTGAAAAAAGTTGAGATGAGATTATTGGAGCTGAAATAAGCTGAACTGGACAGGGCCTTAGTTTGCTGATTCTACAACCCTATATTTATAGCCACGATCCTAACCGAATTAATTAACAACTTGCCAACTAATAACCCAACTGGCTAAATTTTATCGCCAGTAGAAAAAACTAACAAACTGATGCGAATTGCACGGTTTATACAAGTTGCAGACTATATACAACAGACTATATACAACATACTGACTTCTACACCCTCCTATCAAGATGAAGCATCTGCAGGAAAACAAAATCTCATCTTGGATAACAAAGGATGGAACGTAGTGGCTGGAAGTAACTTGGTAAAATCGTGGGATAACTGATGACGAGAGAAAACATGCAAGGGATCACTGAAACCATCAGTTAAGCATCATTAACAAAGTGACAATCAATTTCAATGTGCACAGTCCATTCGTAAAAGATCAGGTTTTTCGTAAACTTTAGAGCAGCATATGCGATGAAGAGGAATAGGTAAAGAACATTGAACATGGAAATCCAGTAACAAGAAAGATATCCATTTTGCTCTGCAACATTCATTGCCATACTCTTGTATTTTGATTCAGCCGATGATTTCACGTAGTTTTGTAAGGCAATTTAAAATTTCCGGTAACAAGAAAGATATCCATTTTCCACGTAGTTTTGTAAGGCAATTTAAAATTTCTCTTTCATATGTTTTTTCTTTAGAGTTCGTCTTTTGAAAGTCGGTTTTTTCATAAGTCATGGAAAGATCAAGATTTAAAGTGCAAATTAGAAGAAATAAAAATAAAATTTTCAGATCCTCTACACCACTGGTGCACCACAAATATACTAACGTCGTTTTGTGTCTTTGGGGAATCCTATTCCACGTAGTTTTGTAAGGCAATTTAAAATTTCTCTTTTATATGTTTTTTTCTTTAGAGTTCATCTTTTGAAAGTCGGTCTTTTCATAAGTCATGGAAAGACCAATGTTTAAAGTGCAAATTAGAAGAAATGAAGATAAAATTTTCAGGTTGCATGAATCGAGTTATAAACTTTATAATTACTACACATTGCATATTAAATTTTTATTATTGCAAAGTCTTAGGAACGACCGTCTTTCCCAAAGTCTATGGAAAGACGGTCTTTTCCAAGATTTTACATTTTCTTTAATCCAATATTTATCCATTCCTCAATCTAATAACGAAAATTCATAATAGTAAAACTATTTTAATATGATAAACTATAATTTATTGTTTATTGTCTTAGTTTTTGGGTGAATTAAGATCTAACTCAATTTCCTTTTCCATGTTAAATGTTTGAAGATTGTGATACGTGAATGTTGAAAAATATAATTATATTTGAATTTTCTAGGAAATAGATGAAATAAACCAAACAACATCCATGTAGACAAATCCTATGAAATACATATTCCCTCACGTGCAACCAAACAAACTTTTTTGTATTTCCAAGGAATTTCTTTAGGGATTTAACTTCCCGTGAAATGAAAATTCCTCTATAAATTGAATTCCCACACAAACCAAACAAGCTCTTTGTTTACAAACTCAGATCCATTATCAGTTTTTATAATCTTGACCGAGACTTTAAACTGATTCTTGTTCATATTGAGAAAGTTTTTGATGATTTCAGGCACACATATTTTGGAGTTTATCATAAAAGTCCTTGTTGTTCAAGTAAAATCATCTACCATAGTTAGGATATAACTAGATCCATTAGTGGTTTGTGTTTTATAAGGACCCCATAAATCGAGATGAATAATTTCAATAGCTTTATCGGTACATATTGAAGATTCGTGAAATGGAATTCTAACTTGTTTTGCAAGAGGACACACTACACAATCATCATTCACTTCAGGTACATTTAAATGCTGCAATACAACTTTAGATGGATGCCCTAGCTTATATTTCTTAACCTCCTCATCAGTAAAGTCTTAACAGATAAAAAATTGGTACATCAACTTTGTACTTTCTCAGATACTTATTATTTCGCAAGATCAAAAGACATGTTCTCCAAAATGTATAATCCATTGGCCTGAACAACAACCCCTATGATTGAATTAGTCCTGTGGTCCTGGATGAGACACATCGGATAAAAAATCAAAATGAATGAAGTTTTGCTTTGCCAATTTGCTAACTGAGAGTAGATTAAGCTTGAAAGCTTTCACATGCAAACATTCAGATATAGTGATATGTTCATTTAATTTCACAGAACCTATTGCATCCACTAGCACTACTGAGTGATCAGGTAGGTAAGTAGGTGTTTGGGTCCGAGCAGGCTTAAAAAAAGGTAAACATTGAAGGGTTACTGCACATGTGTGAAGAAGCCCCACTGTCAAGTGTCCAAATGTCATTCTTAAAACAAACAATAGAATTAGCAACATTAGTGAGTAGGCTACCTGCAAAATCACCATAGTGACTAAAGTTGACCTGCTCATTGATGTCCTTTCTCCTTCTTTTCAGCAGCTTTCCCAGCTTTTGTTGCATCTGCATCACATTAGCCAACATGCTCTGCAAATTCTCAGCTCCAGAAATAGAACCATTCCCCATGTCCAGTGGTGTTTCCTGATCACACGTATCACCTTGAACAGTTAAAACTGCATTAGCATATTTTGGTTGAGACTTGAAATTCTCTTTCCCTTCAATCTACCACGCATGATACCTGTGGATCTTGAAGCAGGTGTCCTTCGTGTGCCCATTCCTGTGACAATCACATTTGAGACCCTTCTTTGCTTCATAATCTTTCTTTCTTTGATTGGACCTTGGTGCATTGCTACTCCTAGTATTTGCAGCCTTAATAAACATAGCTGACTTATCTACAACATTCATATAGCTCAGTCTCCTTTTGCCTTTCTATTTTGCAATCATCAAACAAACTTTGCTAGCAGAAGGCGGTGGCTCCATATTCGAAACCTGATTTCTAACAGCATCATACTGGCTCATTTACTCCCATCAGGAATTGTTGCAACTTATTTTCACTTTCATTAGCAATAAAACCTGCATAAAATCCACAGATGCAATTGCAATTACATCATATGTATCTCTTCCTTGGCCTTAACATATCAAATTCATCCCATAGTCTCTTCAATCTGGAAAATAATTGATTCACTGAATCATTCCCTTGCTTAATAGAGTACATGTCTCTCTTCAATTAATAGAAGAGAGGTCGATTGGTTGTTCCAAAACTTCCCTTGACTTCTTCCCAAAGTGTTTTTGTATCAATTGCAAACGTAAAACTGCTAACAATATGTGGATTCATTGAATTGAGAATCTAAGTTAGCAAAGTTGAATTTGCTCTTTCCCAATTTTAGGCTCTGTTTGGCAGGGCTTTTAAGCTGCTGTGCTTATAAGCAAAGCACTTTTTAGTGTTTGGTAAAGTGCAAAAAAACAGCTTATTTTGAAAGTAGAAGCTATTTTTGGGGCAAAAGCAGAAGCTGGTCTCCCTCAGCTTTCAAAATAAGCCAGCTTTGCTTAAAAGTACAGCTCTGCCAAACAGAGCCTTAATCAGGTCATGCCGCATTATGTCTAAATCAGTAGTTATAGATTATGTCCCGTTATTCAAGTTACATACCACATGATTACATTTACTTTGGCAATACGTTTTAATTAATCATGTTATGCAGGGTGGTTGTGTAAAAAATTATCAAGTTAATTTGTTACATGTAATGAGATTATATTTATTTTAAATATTATAAGAAATAACATTCGTTTTAATCAGGTCATGTATGCAGGATTGTTGCGCCAGAAATTGTGATGTTTACCAGAATGATAGGGTCGCTCTCCACGGTCATGTCATGCTGCATTTTGGAGTGCCACGTGCTCTCTAGTCTCACCCAAAAGAATCATATGAGAGTGAGGTGCGGTAGAACACGGCTGAGATTCTCACCCTGAATGATGGATTTGTTTCTTCGATCCCCTTCTTTAGGGTTGCTTTTGCCCACGTACAACATTTCCAGTGAGTTGAACATTTATGATCTCCATGTTCCAACTTGAGGAGGAGTGTTAAGAAATAGTAACATTCCTTGTAATATTCTTGCAATTGTAATATTGTAATTAGATTATAATTCATTTTCTAGTCTGTCATAGGTCTTATGTACAAGTATATAATGTACCCAAGAGCAGTAATAAAAACAAAACATTGTTACCTTGTAAATTTTTCACCAGCACTGTATTCATAATCAATACTTCATAGTACAAACGAACACGAATCTCATAGTTATAGGTGACTGGAAAAAAACCATGAAAGAAGGAAAGTAACTCAGCTTTATTAGCGTTATACTTATGCAAATGTATTTTGCAACGCATAAATATATATATTATCACCAAGATTTATTTTTCTATAGAATTGGACTGAGTGGCATCCGCCATGTTTAGAACCTTAGGGCGTAAATCCAATGACCTTAATCGTTGCAACAGCAGTACACGATGAACCTCTCCATGGGGAGGCCGCACTCCACACACACCATCCTCTCCGGGATCTGCCCGGTGTATCCGGGCAGGTTCAGACGGTTGTAGTGGTGGGGTGTGTGGAGTCCCTTCAACTGCTCATTTAGAGTGATCACAAACCCGTCAGGGTAAATCACGTTGTCCTTCCAGGTGTCGTACTGGGACAGTGCCTCGAGCATGATTTCCGACTTCCCTTTCGCCATCTCGTGGGACCCTCTCGAGAACACGGCCCACCCTTGGTCGCTTCCATCGAAGCTCAGCATGGTCACAATCTCCTGCATTAGGTCAAAATCGGTAGTTATAGATTGTGTCATGTTAGTTAAGTTGTCGAGTCATTAATGCTACATGTAACGGGATCATATTTATTTTTGTTTTAATCAGGTCATGCTGCATTTAGGTCAAAATCAGTAGTTATAGATTGTGTATCATTATTCAAGTTACATACCACGCGATTATATTTACTTTGGAGATACGTTTTAATCATGTTATGCAGGATTGTTGTGTCAAAAATTATCAAGTTAACGTGTTTCATGTAATGCGATTATATTTATTTTAAATATTATAAAAATAACATTCATTTTGATCAGGTCATGCATGCAGGATTGTCGAGTTATAAATTGTGATGTTTACCTGCATGATGGGGTCGTTCTCCACGGTCATACCATGCTGCATTTTGGAGTGCCACATGCTCTCTAGTCTCACCCAAAAGAACCACATAAGAGTGAGGTCAGGTAGAACATGGCTGAGATTCTCAACCTGAATGATGGAGTTGTTTCTTCGAACCCTTTCTTTAGGGTTGCTTTTGCCCACGTACAGCATTTCCAGTGAGATTCCAGCAGCGTTCGCCACTGCCCGGGCCGAGGTTGTGAATTTTCTGATCCATTCTATGTCCTCTCCTCCATACAAGCAGATGTACCTGTTTTCATTCACCTGTGACATTCATAATCAACACAAACCTAACTTGTCAGGAAAAGAACATCGGTAGAAATTTCTGACACTACAATATTTTGTAGCAGGTCAAAGTCAATGTGAATAAGAATAACACAGAATTAAAAGTCACAGATTGACATAGAGTTGACGCATGTGTCAACGCGATCAATCTGACATGGCATGATATGATTCAATATGACACGTCAATCTGGCATGACACGTCATTGTTCAACCTGGCACGTCAACTTAGCACGACACATCATGGTTCAACCAGGCACAACAGTCATAATTGAACATAACACGTCATGGTTCAACCTGACACGACACGACATGTCAACCATATACAACACATCATAATTGAACATGACACGTCAATATGGCATCACGGGTCATGGTTCAACCTGACCCAACACGTCATGGCTGAACACAACACGTGATCCCCGTACCACACGATGAGAAAAGAAATGTGACTAAGCATGCATACCCAAAGGAAGAGATTCTGGTCAATGGAATCAGCCAAGAGCTCAATCCTCCAAGTCTCCTCCCTCCACAGAGCTTCTTCCTTAGCCTTGGTGAAAGGGAAAGCAAGGCTACCCCAAATCCACATCATATGCAGCGCATTCCTGTTCGATTCTTTACCCTGAGGATCAAGAACCACGAGCTGCGGCTTCTTGGTGAACCCCCAGAACTCCTTGATGAACCTGATAACCGCGGGGTCAAGCATCATTGGGCTAGCCACAGAGTACCACGGCATGGTGTTCTGAACAAGCTCGAACTGGTTCTGCTTCTCGTCGGTCCACGGCGAAAGCCGGTCCACGACCGGGAGCCACACAACCTCGTACTGGGACTCCGGCCGGGTCGGCTGCTGCTTGGCCTCGCTGTATATCTGGTGCAGGATGGACAGCTCCTCGTTCGATATGTCGAGGTCGGAGATGAGGAGCAACACGTGCTTCCTCCTCAGCACGTCGAGGTTCGACTGCAGAACAAAGAATAATATTACGTAGGAAGCTTTGATAATAAAGAAAGAAGCAAATTAAATCCATTGTACGAACTCTTCTCTTATGAGTTCCGTCGTAGAGTGGGAGTTGATCCTCCTTTGCATAGATCAGAGGCCTGAGGATCTTCATGTTGTCAATGTGTGGCGCCTCGAAGAGACGAATGAGTGCGAGATATGCATCATTCTGCCTCCTTTCCTCTGTTACATGCATGAAATATACGTTTTCATAAAAGAAATTTACCTACTCATGTAAACAACAAGATTGCATGGTAAATCTTTTAAGATACGAAGAAGAAACAGTTGAATCTTGGTTGTTAACATGGAATAGTTTGACAAGAATACATTTAGAGTATATACCATGAATACATTTTACTATAAATGTTCGAACAAGAAGTTACCCATTTTCTGGTATATCTGAGCCATTTGGCCTTCCAGGTGGGCTCTAATGTTCTCCAGCTTATGAGCCAAGCTGTTGAGTTCCCACGATTCCGCGGCAGAAGCAACATACCTGTTGAAAGTATCAGCATTTATTCGTGATGTTAGAGTAGTTTTCAGTGAAAATAACATCGGGAAGAAAAGATGGAGCGAGTTATTACTCGTGTCCAAGGGAAATGAGGTTCAACAGTATGGTGGAGCACGCCACGATGCTGCGAATGGTCCAGTAGACCGCGGTGGGGATATGAGCAGCAGCAGCCACCATTTCCGGGGATTCGGAGGTGATGTACATGGTGGGGAGGTCCTTGAACTTGATGACGCACTGAGTCACATCAAGCATTGCTTTGATTAGGTTGTTAATGGCCTCGAATTTCTGCTTCAGAATCTCAGTTTGCTCCATAATCTCCGGGAGCTCCTTGAGAAGCGCGACAGATTTGGCCAGGGGATTGGTGGTGTAGAGCTGAGCCACCAGCCAGAACTCCCCGTAGTTCACAGCGAATGCTGCGAAGGCAATGGTCACCTTCGCCTCCCACGAGTAGCTGGACAGAGTCTGGAACAGCGCCATGGTGATCAAGTGCGCGTCGCCTCCAGCATTACACTTGCAAATGATCTGCACAACATGTCAGAAACCGATCAGAATTTGTTTCCCACGACTTCATGGTATCAGAATTCAGACAGAAATTGTTGTCGCGTACCTCACAGCTTGTTTTGTTGATGGGATAGGCAAGGAGTTCAAGTAGGTCACTGAAACCGCCATGAAGAGCCCTCTCCTCCAGTGCATCAATGTGTGTCAGTGCATCCATGTGTGTTTGCCCTTCGATTGGCTCTTTCTACAATTTGGATGCATTGTGTAGAGTTAATGGTTGAACATATACTGATAATATCATGTGAAAATTAAATAAACTGCTTACCCGCGGTCCATGGAATGTTGGTGTGGAGCGTTGCATGATGTCTTCCACAATGACAAAGAGGGGCTTGACATCAAAATCGCGTCCATCTGGAGCGTGTGTGACCATGATCTGCCTCATCATTGCATTGTCATCAGAAGTTGAGAAGAGGTGGCGATCGCCCCTCATCAGCTGGTTGCTCCGGTTGGAATGCGCAAGAGTGGTTAAGGGTTGTGTTTTGTGCAGTCCGGGCAATGTGGTGGTAGGATGGCTCCTGTGAGCCGGGACTTCACCTAGGTGAGCCGCCATTGGAGTCAATGGCTGATGGCTGAGTGGCTGTTGGCTGAGTGGCTGGTGGCTTATTGGTTGTTGGTTCAATGGCTGATGGCTCAGTGGCTGCTGGCTCAGTGGCTGATGGCTCAGTGGCTGCTGGTTCAGTGGCTGCTGGCTCAGTGGTGGTTGGTTCAGTGTTTGCTGGCTCAACGGCTGCTGGTTCCGGGTGCTTTCGGGTATTGGTTGGCCTAATATGTTGGCCCGGTTGGTTGCCCCGGGTTGCATTGGCTGAATGGCCTGCTGCAGTTGCTGCAGTTGCTGCAACGGTTGCTGCAACTGCTGCAATGGCTGCTGCAGTTGTTGGCCCCGGGTGGATGGAACGATTTGGGACATTTGCGAAGAAATGGCAGAAAGGGGAAGAATGATGGTTTGTTAATCAGCTAGAATGGTTTGATTTGGTGTTTGTAGCCCTTGAGTTTATATAGGTGGTTTTTAAGAATAAAGGCAGAATGAATCATATGCCTTGCTTCCTTTGTTTATTCAGCAGTGAAGTTCGTTACAGGTTAGGAATTCTGTGTCCTAGATCTGTATGTATCTATGATATCGTATGTGATGTCATTAAATTCATCGTAACGTGTAGTATCTAAATATCAAAATTTATGTGCCGTTATTATAAGCAATTGGAAATATTAACAGTAAAACATGTTTATTAGAGATCATGAAAAATATTTTGTGCAAGTATAACTGGGACAGATGGAGTGATAAACAAAATGCTTCTCTTTAGAATCTTGAATGTTGCTTTATTTTACTTTGCTTTGGTTGATACTATATACTTTGAGTTTATTACTGGACAAGAAGCCAAAGCACATAAGTAAGCATCTGCAGCAGTTGCCTGATATGGTTTGTTTAATGTTTCTCAAGTTTCTTTCACAATTCTGACACTGTAAAGCCTACTTCACTTTACTGCTGTAAACATTATCCGGTTAAGGGGTGGAGATTTTGATTTCCGTGTTCGAATCGTGTCGTGTTAGTTAGATTGCCGTTCTAAACTGTATTCACGTCCCAGTCAAATTGTCGTTGTAAACTGTGTTATCGTCCCATGATCTAAAAGCGTCGTTAGAATATGTATGTGATCATAACACCCAGATTTGTTTGTACTAAGAGAACATTGTAATGGCTCTAATAAGATTTTGGGGACCCAAATAAGGAAAAAGCTGAAAATTCAGTTGTCTCCAAATCTGCAAGCCTAAAAAGAGAAATGCTCAAATGATTTGTTCATGTCTGCCTGCTTAGCTAGTACATTACTGGCATTACTTGGATATATTCTTTTGTTTTTTTTGCTGAGTGGATTAAATATTTATACATTTTTGTTGCTAAGTGAATCAAGTCCACCCCTTTTCAAGCCATCCATGCCTTGATTCTCCCACTACTCTTTTCTGTTTTCAATTTGTTTGTTAGAATCTGTCTATGTTTGCGACAACTGCACGTAAGTATACGTAGGTTTGAC
>JAUOBV010000007.1:8311711-8322673 GCA_032360425.1 Rubia occidens
AAGATAATAAATGTTTGGGGTTAATTTGAAGATATGAAAAGTTTCATTTGGAGCTTCCATTTTACACCAAAAACTAACATGGACATAATTGTCATTTTACATTTTATTTGGGACTGCATGGAGTAAAAAGAGAACTGCAAATAGCAATCCTCTTTGGTAAACTTTCCACATTTTAATTTAAAAGTGAAGCCTGCAGCGTTTTACGATGGTCAGCTATTGTCCGGCGGTGTATTTTTCAAGCAAACTTGCCAAAAACGGTACAAGATTCCTATGAGCCGTCTGGCGGTGAACTACAAAGTTGCCAAAAAAATGTTTGATACATCCGGAGTGTCGGCAATGAGGTTCATCGTGAGAGGATGTCGGTGCTAGAGTTCAGGAGGAGGCTAGAGGGGTTCGTCACAAGCAGGCTTGGATGGCTGGGTCCTGATTGTGAGTGGCCAGTGACATTCTGCGAGCGATGGCAGGTGACTTTCGTCGCTAGAGTACCTCGACAACTGGGGTTTGTGAGCGGTGGCAAGCGGCGTTCGTCAAGAGAGAGGACAACAAACTTGGGTTTGCAAGCGATGGTCGATGGGATTGTTGCGAGAGTGGTGACGAAGAGGGGGAGGGTGGCGTGAAAGGGTGATGAATCTAGAATGGCGGGGAGGTGGGGGTAGACATCAAAGGTTTCCTTTTTCTCGATAAGTGGGGACAGAAAGGAAGCATGCATATTAAGTAAAATACAAGGCATAAACCAATAAAATACTTCATCCGTCCCAGCAGTAATGACATATCTACTTTTTCAAAATCAATTTTGATAAATTTTGACAATAAATATAAATTAATATATATATAATAAATATATCATATGAAATATTGTTGAATTAATCTTAACATGTATTTTCTAAATATTATTTTTTTATGCAAAATTTGTATATGTAGCTAGAGATATAACGGTCAAACATGATCATTGAAAACCGTTGAAAGTTGATAAGTCATTACTGCTCGGACGGAGGAAGTACATGCGAAAGGGAGCATGCATATTAGGCCTAAGAAGTAAAATACATGGCATAAACCAATAAAATACATGGCGTGATTCAACAGCACCATTTGTTTTTTAACAATAAAACTAAAGACACAATACTTGTATATTTAACCCCATAATATGAGGAACTAAAATTGTCACTCTCTCCTGAAATGTACTACTACAATATACGGATGGAACCAAAAGTGCTTCAGCCTACCATAGATCCCAGTTTCGCACCGGATGATGATTCTCAGTTGAATTAGCATCTGGTAAGTTAATATACAACCGCAACTTCCAAAAGTAGGACGGACTAGGCAATTTTCTACTCATTAATTTATCAGTTGATGATAAAGCACTGCTGACTGCTGACGGTAGTCTCTTCGTCCGAGCTCAAGGTACTCTTAGTTTTGAATTCTACTTCCAAATTTTCCAAGAAGTTATCCGAGCTCAAGGTACTCTTAGTTTTGAATTCAACTTCCAATTTTTCGCAGAAGTAATCGAAATCATCAAGTGTGAACCAGTCCTCTTTCATCTATTAGTAAGTTCATTAAAGAAAATGAGTACAAGCTTAACTCAGAAATCAGGATCTAACAAAGTTATAAGAGGTGAGGCAAACTCACAAAGTAAGGGTAGCCCTCAGAAAGGCTGAAATCTTCTGGAGCCCTCTCTAAGAACAAGTTGACATAGTACAGGACGAAACTTCCACATTCTTCACCATCTCTCTGCTGTGGAACCTGAAACACGACTCACTTTTAAACTGAATCAGTAAAGCAAACGATATAATTGCTAAAAATAACTAAACAAACAGCTTAGGAGCAACTTGCCTTAGGGACCAGAAGTGGGATTTTGCGAGACGACTTCACGCTTCCTGGTCTTGGTTGAATGTTGTATATGTCTGATACAAACCTGTCAAAGTGACATATAATTAGAGAAAAATGAAATGATAGAAAGATGTAATTTTACAATAAAGAGTAGAGGAGGTTGGTTCACCAAATGCATACCTCCTTATTACAGGCTCAAGCCTCTTAGGATTGGCAGTTTGAAGGGAATCCAACAATAACATGCAAGGAGATTGATGGCTTTCACCAAAATTGCATAAGATCAAGAGACTCCAGTGTGACCTATGAATGTAAATCTTAGTTGACAGAAGTTCCAATGCGCGAAAACAGCTAGTAGTTCAGAGAAATGCATACCACATCACAATGGGAACCAAAACATATCTTTTTGAGAACAAATCCTTCTTTTTCTCAGCCCAGTTCAGCACTTTTCCTTTTGAAGATTTTTGTGAATACAAGTGGAACCACAAGCTATCGAGATAAGAGAACAACTTCCTTCTCTCTCCAGGAGAAGTGCTCCATATGTGTCTGCATAACCTAGTACCATTTAGTAGAGTATCTACAACACAAAAACATACCAAAAGAGTCGATACAAGTAACTCACTCCATCCGTTCTTGAAATGTTTTGGAGTCTAACTTCCCGCGGTTTGAGGAATTTAATCTTCTGCTTCCTCTGCTTCCTCCACGAACTTGAAAGTGTGGAAAATAAACATCATCATTGCCGGACTCAGCTGCTAGTTTGCGTTTTTTTCTTCTACTTGCACGCTGACCTACAGCTGAATACTTTTTACTTTGGCCAGCAGTGTTTTCTATCATCGATTTGTGTTTCTTCTTTGGTCCATGCTGATATCCAAGGTCAAGAATCTCGCTTTGGTTCCCTAGAAAAGTATCTGCCTTTTCTCTTCCTGAATTGAAACGAAACCAAAAGGAAGCTCTCTTACTGCTACAGCACATCGAATAAACAATGATAAAGTTTTTAGACAATATGATTCAATGGTCATAATTAATACTAGTATATCAAGAATAGAGAACAGGGCACATACAGAACATCTCAACAGATATTATTAACAGAATCAGAATCTATCCATCTACATAACACACACACACACACACACACACATACTTATACAGTTATTAATATCTGTAAGGAATCAGATACCCTTATATTGCCTTCCACTAGCACCAATAACTCTTCAATCCCTAATCAATTTTCATTTTACCTCATTACACAAGAAAGTTGCTTTATTTCTCTTTTACATTTTGTTCCACCTCCATCTCAAAATAAAGAACAACAAAACTCAAAGCACAAGCAGGGACTTTTAAGAACATCAACACGCACCATATAAAACAGAAAAAAAAATCCAAACATTGTTCATCTTTTATAAACATGACACAAAAGGTTCAACCAGAGGAGCTTTAACCTTTAAAAACACCAATGTCAATAACTCCCTTCGAAAAGAGTCTGTCTGTTCTGCGTCTGCGGGGAACATCCTTAAATAGGGAAAAGCCATCCTGCTGCACCTTTGCAGCTTCATCCTCAGCAGGCAGAGCTGAAAACATTAATAGATTGAGTCAGCAACAATTTCCAAAAAAGAAGAAGAAGAAGTGATAAAACCAGTAAAAACAAACATTGCCCAATCTTCAGTTTGTCCAACACTATGTTTCTGAAAATTGTCAATCCCTTTGATATTAATCGTGTGTACCACATTGTTCAACAAAGGAAGCAAACCTAAGAACCCCAAACATATAAGGAAACAAAGGCTGAACACCTCTTAAGTGGAATTAAGCGTACGGCAAGGGTGTAGAGTATGAACCAGCGGAAATACCTTTGGACTGGAACTCGCCCATCCCTGATCAATTCAACTGGCGTGGAAAGTGGTGTTCATGTTCATTATTATCGCAGTCTCCCCCACATATTAATGACACTTACAGTGAAGTGCAAATTTACCCCCACGGTTTATTGAAGTGTCAAATCACGTCCAGTGCCCCTGCTTACCCCAGCCCTCCATCTCTAAAATCTCCTTTTTATAAAAAAAAAATCCAGAGTAAATGACAGATTTGATGTCAACTCTCACGCAAACTACGTGTTTTGTTCCATTTTTTAAAAATTTGTTCTTAAAACTTTTCATATTATTCTAAAATATTTTCAATTTATTCCCATTGAGTTGATATTTTTAATTATTATAGTGTCGTTATTGAAAAGTAGGGAACATGGAAAACAAGGACACTAAAAGAGACAATGTATATGATTGGAGTGGTGGTGGTTGGAATAAGGTGGAGAAAGCATTGGAGGAAAAAAGTGGAAAAAGAAAATATAACCTCAAAATTTGTTACATTATAAATTTTGAAATCTCGATTACCGTTGACGGGTTCGTTGACTTAATTAAAATATATTATGCACGATAAAGGAACCAATTGAGAACATTTCGTGATAATCTAAGAACCTTTTAAAAACATGGCGCAAAAAGATAAACGAAATACATATAATTTTACCTAAAAGTGGGCATCTTAACAACCAAAATCTACCTACTTGTGGGGATTTATTCAACACGCCAAATAAGTTCGGATGAAGGTTATAATAACAATTACAACTATTTAAAATCTTGTTTTACGATTCTCGTTGATTTGTAATTTTATTGGTAGTTGGTTTCACATCTCACAAAAACTTTGTTAAACGATAGAGAGTGATTAGTTACTATTACCATAAAATATGGTAATATAAAGGGTAAAGTGCACAAATAACCTTATTAAAATTTGAAAATACAGATATGATCATGTAAAATTCAAAATCCTGTTTTAGTATTCTTGTTAAAATGTAATTTTATTGGTTGGTGCAAACGATTTCGTTATGTATCTCACAACGATAGAGAATGATTATTTACCATTACTGTAAAATAGGGTAATATACATTGTTACTTTCACCGTTCTAGCCGAATTTGCACACTTTCTCTTTTATGTCAGTTTCAAGTAAATATGCACACTTTCTATTTTATGAAAAAATTAACATTCTAAAAGACATGATTACTCTTAGAAACTTAAACTTTTACCCAACAGACCCGCCCCATCTCCTCCACCCTTTTCAATCATTTATGCTTCCTGCTCATTCAACCCACCTCTCCCCTTCTTTCGCCTTCGCCATCAGTCCTTTTACCTCTGCTAGCAGTCTTTGTTTACATTGCTAAAATGTTTAATAAAAACAAGGGTTAAATGTTTTCATACTCCTCAGTTGTTTGTTTAGTGCAGATATAACCATAAGTTTTTGAAAGTGCACATAGATCCTTTTACTAGTGGTGACTAAAAACCTGTACCCCTGTAGCCGGAGATTAGCGTTACCCGGGCTGATTCCGGCATTGACCGAATATCACTAGTTTCATTTCTGAATCCAATATGATCATTTACCCTCTTGGACTTTTCAGGCCATCACCCCTAACCCTAGTATGTCGCCCCTCCACCACATTTAACCCCGCACTCTGCCACACAGGTCGCCATGCTGGTTAGAATCAAAACCCTCCTCAAGAGCTACTCCGGCATCTAGTTAGAGATTTGGAAGGCTTCACCGCCTTCATATGCCAACATCAACGCGTCGCTTCTTATGCGTGGAATCATTCGACGACCCTGTCCCGCTCTCCTACATTGCTAAAATGCTCACCGGCCACCCTAACTCCAAGGATGTAGGACCCAGTGGCAGGACCTTAAGAATTTTGCTCATCGGTCTCAACATCAAACTCATCGAGCTCTAGCCAAAGGAAGGCCTTGCGCTCATCAATGTCACTGTTGTTGGCTCCGACATTGCTTCTATGGTGTCTTTGATGCTAATGTCATCACTGTGATGTTCGAAGTTTTCTCCTCCATCTTCACCGAGGTGATGAAACAGAAGTTAGATGTCAGACCATCCCACCCACAAGCTGAAGCACCACCCCGGTATGATCAAAGCGACGGAGATTATGGAGAATATCCTCGGCGACAGCGGATTTGTCAAGGCGGTGTAGAAAGTTCAGGAGATAGAAGGATCACTAAGCAGGTTCACGAGAGGCGGAACACATTATAAGAAAGATCGTTACCACGAATTTCTATTTTTTATTTTTAAGGGAAAATGATCATTTAAAATAAATCTGGAAATGACCAAAGTTGACCAAATTTTGAGGTGATACCAGGGGGTATGTGTGCCCTATGGTATGTAGATGAAAATTTCTGATTTTCATTTTTTAAAGGGGCAAACTGTCATTTTTAATAAATATGAAAATGACTAAAGTTGACCAAATTTTGAGCGATGGTATACATGATATTGGGGCATATGACGAGAATATGGTAAGGATCATGCCATCGAATGATGGTGATAGGGCAATTGCCCTAAATAACCAGAATAAGACACCGGGTTTACCATCATGGTGCGTGGCTAATTATGAGTATCGTATCCCAAGTACAATCCTCTAGAATAGGCTAGCATTGAGATGGATAGAAGCTCAGGAATGGTGGCATTGAGGTTGGCATCGAATATGCCACTCTCTGCCCATACTCTAGGAAAGAAGGTCGCAGTCGAGCTTGGAATTTTCTTTGGGGATGGCCTGAATAGGATATCCTTAGTACAGGCTGGGACTAGGGGGCCTTGTATGTATCACCAAGGGAATAAAAGCCATAATCCCCATCGATGGTGGATCTGACCCATGGTGAGGTATCGAAGGAAGTGTGATATGGTATCTAGCATAGATCCGTACTCTGCGGGGTCATTAAAACTATCAACCTTACAGGAGATATGATTAACCCACAGAGCGCTTCACAAAGATAAAGATTTATAAATTTCCCATTCTTACTACTAAGCTACCATAAAGGTAGATACCAGAAAGTCTGGGGTTATCCACAGAGATGCTAGAACTTTAAAGGTTAACTATGCAAAACCGTAATTGGGTCGTCAATCTGATCACATGGCAGGAATAGCTAATATTACAAAATGAGGTTTTGGAGGATTTATCTTACAAGTACAATCATGCAAAGACAAGAGAGAGTAAACTATATAAAACTAGCACTTGGGGATATTTATGTTACATGACCAGTAGTATTTTTTGATACTAGATTCAATCAAGTACAAGACGTATAAACCTATCTTAATACTTAGGCCATATAGTGTGGTCTATATTTAACACTCCCCCTATCTGTCACATAAGAGTGCTATTGTATTTTTCCATCGACACTGCTTCTGTAATTAGGGAAATGTAAAAATAGCCCTGCTTGATGTGTATATTTGTTTCTTTCCCGTAATATTACATCTCCGTCACTCCACTGTGAATGCTTCTCTCTAGACCTATAGAGGCAAAGGGATTGACACCTTATCGTTGACTGTAAGATTGCAACGACATTACGGCAACCGTAGTTGCTACTAAACTATCTCTATCTGTAATCTTTTGGGGTCCAGTCCAGCTTACTAGTGTACGTTCATCGGAACGATGACTCAGTGACCTACATGCATACACCCATACAGTCATGGACTCTCGCTCCTCTTATCACCCTAGTGTCACTCTCCAATGGATATTAATAAACGCGTCAACATGAAATTATACTAAGGTGTATGCCAACATGGTGTAACAATCATGCAATTAACAAGAATGTAATACACAAGTCAACATAATATTCATAAGCATAAAAGGATAGGGTGATCTTAGAATCTCAAAAAATAACTACCAAGTCATGAATACAACTATAAATCCCCAAACTAAATAAACTGCTTTACAAAAATTAGATCCATGGAAAATATTGAATTAAATGCCATGGATCTAGGAAACTAATAGAAAGAAAAGAGAAGGAAAATAGAAGAACAACTCTGGAGAGAGAGACCCATTCCTTCCTACCTACTAAAAAATAAAATCTACATTGTGCCTACTTGTTAAACCCTAGGAGACTAAAGTTTCCTCATACAGAAGAAGATAAATGGGTGTCTAAAGGTCCAAGTTTGGAAGAAACCTGAAGGCTCCCACTAGTGAAACCTAGGTCCCCACTAGTGTCACATCGACACGGGTCGTGCCCTACCAATGCCACATTGTCATGGGACATGTAAGAGCACAAAAACCATGTAATGGAACAAGGGTGCCGGCTGGGAGTGTGCCTCTGGCTATCTGAACTGCATGAGCCGTGTATAATCTTGCGGGCCGCCAACCAAAAGCATCTTCTGAGCATTTTGAATGTCACGGGCCGTGCAAAACCTTATGGGCCACCGTCTGGGAGTCCATTTCTTGGCAACTGATGACGCGGACATGAAATATTTACGAGACGTGGGCTGGATCTTAACTTCTTGATCTGTGAGGTGCATAGTCGGTGCAAAAGGCCATGGTTCGTGTCGATACTTCTTGGCATGGGCCGTGTAAGCTTGGTACGGGTCTTGCAGGCTTGGCACGAGTCGTGTAAGCTACACGGGTTATGTCGGCTTCAACTTTTCCAAAACTTATCTTTTCCTTCAACTTGTTTGCACCTCTGGATGAACCGCTGATCCGATTTCAATCTTCTTGTAGTCAATTTTATAGTGCTCGGGAACGAATCCAATGATCCCACCTAAGAAGGCTGATTCTTCTCAGATCGTTCCCAGAACTCTATGCAACTCTCGGATTACAATTCACCCCACTTCTCTGTCTTCCTTCTTTGGCCCTTTTATATGCTACCACATTTTGACTCGTGGCCTTTAGTCTTCTACCATACTTGCGGATGGACTTCTACAATCTACTATCATTCTCACGAATGACCTTCACTAAACTACTCTGAAGTGCTTATGAGCAATGTAAAATGAAGCTTACAAAATAAGATCTAGATGCTCGTAAGGAAATAACATCCATTAGGTCTAATAAGTCTACAAAACTAAGGATTTAGACAAGAAAACCAACAATGACTATCTAAACCCCTTGTAATGTAACACTGACTAAACCTATCAATCAACCAACTAAAACATACTAATAAATGTGTTAAATGCATTGGTTAACACATGCTTTTAGGTGCAGATAAATCCCCCAACACTTAAACTTTTACAAGTCCTCGAGTTAACAAAAACTAGCAAAAATCTAAGCGAACAGTAACATGCAAAGAGAGTTCCCCAATACATTCAACATTTATTCCTAGACTACCTTAATTCCCCCAATGATGTAAGAATTTCACACCTCTCACTCCCCAAAGAAGTTAAGAAAACCGACCCAACCAACCAATCATACCAATAAAAAGGTGAAATTCACAAGATGGGTGTGAAGCTGCGTACTCTACCAAAAGGACTTCCAAATGACAATCAAAGAGAACTATAGAATCTTTTTAATTTTCTCTCATTTTACGTAGGATCCTTTTTGGGTTTTCATCCTAGCTTCTCACATATTGAGCTCACTTCTCACATTTTCCACACCACGACCTCTCACTTTTGCACAAGTTTTTCAACCTATCCCGGCCTTTCCCATTATTTCCTAAGTCGCCCTTTCAGGTTTTCAACTTAGTCGGGTATATAAATTTTTAAACTATTTTAAAAATATTTTTAAAGTTCTCTTAAAAAAGCTATTAGCTACATAGAAACATCTACAAATCATAAGTGTTATCTAATCCCCCCCCACCCACACACACACACACACACATTTTCCTCAATGATATACACAATCATAGTACATATGTCAAGGGAAGGAAATATGAGAGCACTTATAATGAAAAATGAACACTAAAATCTACCCTTAGTGGCACAATCATGGATCTAATGAACAAGCTACCATCGCCACAATATACTGCCCATAACCTCTAATCAATCAAGTTCACTCTAACAACTATCATGCATCACAAATTGAATAAATAATTTAATCACATATGAGAGTTAACTCTTTGGTTTCGAGTTTTGTGTCTGAAGGGTTTTGAGGGTAAATGAGTTTGGATAGTATTTCGGTGATGGTAAGGAATACATGGTGATTTGGATGTAGGAGGGTATGTGAGATTCATAGGTTGTGCACATCTACACGTCCCATGAATTTGGGGTTTAGTTCTCCTCCTTATAGGTGTTTTGGAAACTTAGTATTCTCTTTGGTTTCTCTATGGGTTCTGAAAATGTGGGAGTTGGTTCTGTAGATGGAGGTTGGGGTGAATATTGGCAATATGGTGAATTAAGTATAATAACCCCTTTCTCAACTTCTTCACTTTCGACAAACCACTCCCAACGTCCTTTGGATTCATCTACAAAAATTTCAAGTTCAACGAGGGATGGTTCATCTTCACAATATTGGGTTTCTAGTTAGCTCACCCTTTTCATTAAATAACTCACTTGCCCTTTAACTCTCTCAATACTTGAGGAGAGTTGAGTTTCCAAATCTCTGAAGTTTCTAAGCAATTGTGATTGGAGTAACTCATTACTCTTAGTCACATTAGAGATACCTCGCAAAACTTCTCCGTAATCATATTTGGGCACCAATCCTAGGGATTTATTTGTTGGTGAAGTATAAGTTAGTGAAGGCCAACTATCAAACCCAAAGTGTTGGTTTACCGATGCATCTCTATACAATGAATTTGGGTTACCACTAAACCCCAAATTCTGAGAATCAGGGTGTGGGTACCATTCTAGATCCCATCGTCCTTGGAAACCAACAACTCCTACCTCTCTCTCATATTTTCTCAACCAAGAGAAAGTGTCTGTAGGTTGGTCACAATGACATATCCTGCAAACTCTCACTCGTTGAGCTTCTCTTCTCCACAAATTTTTTCCAATAAAATCAAAACCAAGAAAAAGACACAAAATTCATAATCGTAGTGCAAGGGTTCTCGTTTCACAAAAAGACCTCAAGCAATACCTATTCCGGAAAATGACAGACACACAAAAGGGACAAAAAAATACAATACGCGACAAGATCTCTACACAATAACCACCAAAGCTACAAAAAAAACACTAACTACTCTACCAACTACTAATGCAAGTAAACCATCAAAATTTTAAACTAGCATCCCCAACAACGGCTCCAAAATTTGATCTGCACTCCGCGAGGTCGCTACTTATTAGGAAACTGCCAGAGGGGTAGATAGTAGGAAATCCAAGTCATCCATAGAGATGCTAGAAATTTAAAACTTAACTATGTGAAACTCGTAGTCGAGTCGTTAATCTGATTGCAAGCCTTTATGTGAACCGAT
>JAUOBV010000007.1:8325072-8337869 GCA_032360425.1 Rubia occidens
GAATGCAATTTAATATGGATTGTTTTTATATTTTTAATTAATTATAATTTAAAGTTAAAAGAAGTGCTTAAGAAGTGCTCCTTATAGTCCACTACCATTATTGATAGTTTATTCTTACATAATTTTTATTAAAATTCATGACGTGACACTTAAGAAGTGCTCGTTAAATTCACTACCATCGTAGATGTTCTAAGGATTAAACATTTTTCAAAAGTCAACGATTAAAAGTCAAATGAGTGGAATATCATTCATGTACCCTCTCCGCTCAACTATCTGTGTCATACTTTCTATTTTTAGATGTTCAATTAAGTTTGACACTTTCTAAACGTAACATACTTTAAGGTGATATCAATCACTCATTATATTTTCTCTTCTTTCCATTTAATTTGAACCATACAAATAACATATTTTAAAGATTTGTGCCAAAAACGATGTGACAAACTTAATTGAATGAATGGAGGGAGTACATTATTTCCCTTTAAGTGGTACAACAAAGTGATGTGATTGATTTTGGGTTTGGCAGAATTAGCTGGAAAGTCCCCGCTTGCAGTGACAGGGACAAAGGCCGTGTTGCTGAGGAGCAGAGACCTGAGTGTAGAACAAGGTCTAGACTATGTGGCCACTTGGAATTCTGCTCAACTCTTATCTCATGATCTGGAAGAAGCGGTCAAGGCAAGTTTCCAAAAGCGAAAACCCTTGTTTGCCAAGCTATGAAAAATCCAATCACATCAGTCGATTAGTTCAATAAACTATGTACTTGAAACTTCTTCTTTGAGTTGGTATATCAAACTGCATCTATTGTTGCAACATTATCGAAAATAACATGCAATTTATTCTTCCCAACATCAATAAATTGAGTGGCCAAAGTTCTGAATCGCTTCTGAGATGATAACGAACCCCGCCCCTCCCATCACAAGTGAGAGTGTGAGCTTTCCTCCCGGTACCAGCTCGGGAAGTTTCGGAAACTCTGATGGCTTCGAGTATCTGTCTGACCAGGACATTGCAGCGGGCAGAATACCAAACAAAACTAGAACTGCAAAAACACGACATACATGCTCAGTCGACGAATCCATCCAGTCACAACTTTTGAGTGGTAAAATGCTAGTAGCGTCATACCTCCATAGGTTCCAGCGAAATCTAATGCTTTGAAGAATATCTCGGGATCGTATAAGGATAGCACCAAAGGTGGAACCAATGTGAGAGCATAAGCCAAAAGACTGTTCTTCGTTGATGGCAGTTTCAGCACTGCAATTGATGCATAAACAAGCAGCTTATGTAAGTATGCCTCAAGTTTATACTGACAGAGATAAATGACTAGTGCGAAACTCACAGTCCGCGAGGAAGTCTGAAAGACCCAAAACAAATCCAATATGAGAAGTTGCAATCGCGAGAAGTGAAAATACGTCAACTATTGGCTGCATTGCAATCGTGAAACTATTAAGACTGAAAGGAGATAACAGAAGCTCTTTAACAGCATGAACAGAACAAAAATGTTACCCCGACAACTCCATTTGAGGACCTCAATTGTTGCAAGGGGTCGAACATTTCGCCTATTTCAGCTGGGATTGTTCCAAGGATAACACCATCCCATACAAGAAAGAGAGCAAGGGGAATAGCTGTGCCCAGCACTATAGCTGTCCTACAAGTTGATAAAAGACATTAAGGTCTCAGAGAAAATAAAAGACACTGAAACCAGCGCAAAACCATTGTTCGTCTAGTTGCCAGGATTTCAAAATACTGTAATCTCTATCCCGACTCCTGAGAATGTATATAAACTGCAGGATCCTGTAATTTTTATATCCAGCCAAGTACAGCTGAAGTAATTTTCTTGTTTTTCATCATCAGTTGAAAAATTATGGCCTCATTTATTTTCTACACAAACAAGAACAACATGAGCTTGTAATTAACACCAAATATAGCCTGAGTTGAAAATGAGCAATCGAGGTACAAATGAAGCATTACCTAACTTTTGACAGGTTCCCTTCCAAATTTGTACAGAGGACTGGGACAACATTCTGAAACAAATACGCAGCCGGTTCACTCTACTACTATTGTATAAGTGTTGAAATGGTGCACCATACAGTAAACATCAATAAACGGGATAGTTCTTTACCTGGTAAACAAAAGAAAGAGCTATTATGGGTATACTTTGAGGTGCCGCTTCGAGGTTTGATCTTAAAAGAGATTCCCAACGCAAGTCCCCACTTGCAACTACCTAAGAAAATAACTGTTTCTCAATGGAATCTGCCGAAAGGTAAAAATTAACAGCTTATCCGCAGTTCATCCTCAGTAATCAATGACACACGTGAAAACACGGTAATAGTAGTGATTGCTTAACATTCCAGGTAGCCATTTAAGTAGTAAGAAAATTCAAACCAGGGATAGACATCCTTAAGTCAACATATTTCAAGTGAGAATCAGAATCGATGCTTCAAAATGACAACTTAATGCTGAAACTTCTATGCAAGGAATTTCATTGGAGTTTCTGCACAAATAATTCTGCAAAAGTTTTTGGGTTTCAACAGGCTATATCTTGGCATAGATATCATATCACAAAATGCCCAGCTTTAAAAAAACGGAAATGCTAGCCTGATTCTTACTGAGTAAGATGAAAATTTCTCTTGAAGAACTTACGTCTTTCCATATTCTTCGTCTTGAAACAAGAACATATTGTGTAATTGGGCGGTAGTTCAAACTTATATGTGTTAGGATTCAAGATGGCAGAGAGCCGGAAGGACTTGCCATGCAATATTTGTGTCGTGCAACTGGGAATATAGCAGCATTATAAGTTACAGTATGTTTTTCTTGCTCAACGGAATTGAATCAGTATACATGCAAGATCCAAGACAATCTAATGCAGAATGCTAGATCAGCTAAATTACAGCAGAACTTACCACAAGAGCTGTGAAAGAAGCAACGATTCCCAGTACAAGAACACCATTGACAGCTCCAATCAAGCGCTGGCTACAATGGGAGGTAAATTTGAAATTTGTTCAAAATCATACAGAAAACCAATTAAACTAGGTACATCATCGATCATATCTTTTGCTAGAGCTACAAACTCCAAATGTAAGATAAATGGTTAGTGAAAAATGGCACGATATATCTAACCTTTAGAACTCTGTGAATTCGTAATCAGGGTATCATAGATGAAGGCAATCTTTCTATCTTTTCAACATAAAAAGATTATGCATGCAGCTAAATGCATATTAATAGTACTTGCAGTTGCAGTTGCATTTTAATGCCTGTATTGAGTGATAAAAACTCAATTTCACTTTCTAAGTCAGTAGGGAAACACATCAAATTTCTCAGTTATTATGAATGCCAGTCAGGACTATGTGTACTACAGTAGCGATCACCAAAATACTATATATAGGAACTCTTGCAAAGATTTAGAAAGAAGCACCCCCTAAGAGTGACTTTTTCCAAACGCTAAATAAAATTCCATTCGTCATTTCACAATAAATACATAACAAGAAACCATGGATCAATGACAAGGGATATGGAGTCCTACTCTGTCTCTCATGATAATTACTATGTAGTGCGTGAAGTTGAGATTATAAATAAGTAATTTAGACTGGTTTCCACTGAGATTCCACTCTAGTAGTCAAATGCATGTTATCACAAAAAGGAATCAAGCATCATCTATTTTAAAACAAGAAGCCAATGAAAATTGACTATGGTAGATACAAGTATGAGGCATAAGAAAGAAACCAGAAAATCCACATTTACCTGCCAATGAAGCAAATTCCTCCAAAAATTACTGAAAATAAAGTTGCAGTTTCCCATCTGCAATCAAAGTATGGGCCATCAAAACCTAAGTGGCTAATGAATATTAAGTGATATAGTCAACAGTATCTACAAAACAGAGAGTGCATACAAAATATGTCTAAAATAAAATGTTTCACAAGATAATTCATCACTCTCCTTTACTTGGTGAAAGAAACACAAGAATACTTGGGCAATAACGGGAGGAAATTTTGAAAATTTTGCTTCGTAGTCTTCAGTAATGAAGACTAAGAGCTGTTTTACTTGTCTAATACATGGTAAATATGTAAATGGTAATATGCTTCCAATTCCCACTTACAAATTTTGTTCAGGACTAGTGGGAAAATAATGAACTAGGTTATGCACCCCAATCCACATATTTATGAATTATGTGCTCGCCTAGTTTAGGGTTTAAGACTTCATTTGGAACTGAAATGTCTGGCTTCAATGCAAAAGTTTCAAATCAAATACGGTTAAAATACAAGACACAGATAAAAACCCTATTGTCCCAATGAAGGTGATTACAATATAAAATTATACCAAGTTTTGTTCATCTAGGAAAAGGCATTTTTTTCTTTGCCTTAAATCTCACACTCGAAAGTGGGATAAATTCAAATCTTAGCTATCAGGAGTAACAATTTAAGTTCTATTCCAAGTGCAGTGACTAAGTTTTTAACTATATGTATGGTACTCTTTGTTAATTGTATGTCAACTTAGAAATTCGGGGATAAATTGCTCGGTGTTAGAGAATAAGATGCAAAAGTCACACCCTTGTTTCAGTGCAGATAAGGATAAGGCATGATTAAAAGTAAAGTGTTCACAGCAGCACATACTAATTCAGATATCCTATTAAATAGAAAGTGTTTCCTCTAATGGTGCATCTCTGCAGAAACATTCAATACTAGACCTCAAGTTGGCCCAAACTCACATATCTAGTTCTGATGCTCAAATGAAAATTTTGCACTTGGCTATCTATGTCAATGCTATCTATCAAGGCTAATACTTGGTAAATAATGATTAACAAGCATACAAGGAAATATTACTGTTATGCAACACAAAAGAAAACGATAACTTACAAAGGAATGTGAAGGAAGTTTGACAATATATCAGATGAACGAGCCACATATGCAACAAGAAGGGCATAATGTATGAAAATGTATGACCAGCTGTCACAAAAGAATACCCACATGAGAAGACAAAGAGAAATAGGGATTAAATGCAGTTATGCGGGCAATATCAGAACTAGAAAAGTGTGAACCCTCTTCCATGGTGAACTTAAATTGTATGGCACATGAAACATAAGAAAACCTCTTGCAAGAAGAGAGGACAGCAAGCGACAGGATGAATGCCATCAGGAACAAGTTTTATATAGAAACCTCCATTGAAAAATTTGACATTTGAAAAATACATTTTACAAAAGAAAAACAAACCCTCTTAACAAGAAACACTTCAACATATTCAATATCTTTGGCACCTTGCAGAGTCTGGCTACAGGAATAGCCTAGGGAGTGGAAGCTCCAGAATACGTCTGTTCTCACTGACTCTTTCATGTCCCTGACAACTAATAAGAACAGGCCATATGCTTATTCTATTGAGAATGTGTCTGTGCTGATTTATGTTGGTAACATCCATTATTATTTTCTGATATTGAAATGTGAAAAGGCATATAAAGGATAATAAATATGAGGCACTACTTTTTACAAAGCTCAATCTGCAGTAAAGGGAAATATGTTCGAAAGCAGCACATTGTCCTCTAACACATCATTTTATTAGTAGCCATATTAGATTTCTTTAAAGATACCAGAAATCATCAAATGCATTCACTAGAATGTAGCAGCATTACAGAGAAAAATGCCTATGCATAATCGCCAGCACCCTAGCCCATATATCTTCTTTCCATTTGTCCTGCATGGAATTACAAGTTCCAAGAACAGCAGTCTAGCTATGATGACATTAAATATTGCGACCAATTAAAGGACTAGCCAAGCTTTCAGAGGTATGCATTGAGCCATAGCCATTGTCACCAACATCTTTATAAGGAGATGTAAAGAGATACAATCAGGCATTAAGAAGTACCATGCTGTCAAACAACAGTATATGTTCAAGTAATGTATATTATCCTCCTTGATAGAATGAAGTTATATCACCTACCAGGCAATTTGCACGCCTGCAGTCCCCAGTGTTCTCATAGCCATGGAAACCTGGAAATTTTGAAAGACATTTATGCCAAGAGATGGATGGTATACGTAATTTTCTACTTATGTCTTTTGACTGACTCCATATGATCAGGCTGTTCCGTCTTCGTACAATTATGTTATGTACCATTGATAGAAAACAAATCTTCAGCAAAAACTTAAATCTGTATTAAGGTATCCGTTTTTCCCAGGATAACTATAATGAGGCAAAACAGAAATGCAGCTAGCAGGAAATCCTTCTTCCTGCTCAAAAAAACATTCAATTTCATGGTTACTAGTGGTGGACATTTTTTTAATAAGAAGCTACCTATAAACTTATTTTGCAGCAGCTTCTCCTTTTGAGATGAAAAAGTTATTCGATTATGTAACTTGCGTAAACATTACAGTATATGCTCAAGCCAAAAGAACATGTGCAGTATTACCAATGACACACCACCCGAACCCAATTCACACATGGTCTTCACATTCACTTCAGCAATGAGCAATCCAGTCACAACCTAAGAATGACACGAATCAAAAGGTCAGCGAGTTCTGGAAACAGAAGGCAAAATGTAAAATCAGCTATGAGAGGGATGGGGAAATGAGCTGATTTGATTCTAATCATCTGGATACTTATTACCCACTCCATGTTTGCTTCTAGGTGCATGACTTAGCAGAAATTGTTTACCGCAATATAACCAGAGAAAATGAAGTATGTACCATAAACGCCCAGCAAATGATGCAGGTAACTGCAGAGGCAAGAAATCCAGCTTCTTGAGTAACTGCAGGAATTGCAAGTATGCCTGCGCCTACCTGTTTATTTGAGTAAATTAAGAACCCTTCTTACTCGAATAGAACGAGAAAACCATAAATCAGCGAAAGTTAAAGTTAAAGTTACATGGTGAAGAAAACTGGAGTGCCATATTTCTCGACCAATGTCGACACTAGAACCTCAACAAAACCTCATATGATGACAATCAAGGATAAGAAACTAGAAATGCAGTTATGTTATGATTTAACCAACTCCGTCTTTGGAGTTTAATCTTTGGAAAAAAAAGTAATCATAAACACAGCAGGTTGAGCATTGAAATCTGCCGGATCATCACCTGTATTTCAAATTTAGAATGGCTAGAGTTCGAGGAATTATATCGCAAATGTGGGCATAATCCATAGGAAACTAAGTAAAATTTGCAAATAAAGTGGAGAAGAATTACTCACAGTAGTGCCAGCAACAAGAAATATGGCACTGCTAAGACTTCCTACGCACCAAAGAAAGGCAACATGGAAAAGAAGATTAGTGAATATAGCAATGGTAGAAAGCATATAGAACATGTAAAGGAGTATTATTTACCAGGTTCCCTTTTTAAAGTGGCTTGATTCAGGTTGGAAAAGAGCCTCTCAAAATGGAGAACTTGTGGGTCTCTGTCTTCTTTTACTGCTTGCTCAACTGGCTTCTTCTGTGACTGTGAGAAGCATTCGAATGAAGGTGAAGTGAGAATTGTTTTGCTTGTTGGGAATGAGTGGCGGTGTTTATTGGGTTTTTGAGAAGAAAATGGGAGTGGTGATAAGGAGTAATGGGTAGAATTTTTCGCCACAATCAGTTTTAGGGATGATGCCATCATCATGCCACTTCCTTCTTCTTGCTCTTGTTCTTGCTCGTTTTTCAATTTCCAGTTATCAGTTAGGAACCTAGGACTGATAACTACCACTGATTTTCCTTTTCCATTTTTCATTGGTAATGAATAATGTAAAATGAATAAATCATCTTTTCACTTATTTTTGTCACGTCAACCCAACCTGCATAAAAGAGCAAAATAAAAGGCAACTTTACCATTTTTATTGGGACGAAAGGAGTATTATACTTATTTTTAAAATTCCATATTATATTTTTAATATAGACAAAGTTTATGGAAAGATAGATTAGAATAGTATTAAGTTAGGGGTTTGCACAAATAGCTTATAACCCGAATTTTAATTGTTTAAACTTGCGAATTTTTCATCATCTTGTGGTAAAATTGCACTTGAACCCCTGGTTTTTCCATAAATTATGGAATAACCGTCTTCAAGAGATGAACTCTTTAATATAGACATTTATTCTTTTATTTGATTTTTCATATGTTTGTAAGTACATTCAAATATAATTTTGTCAAAAATATTAAAATTGTCTCTAAAACAAGGGTTTATATGGCTCACATCCCTATTCTATTAAGCTCAATGTTGCACAGACGCGATTACAACAGATGTATAATGGGATAAACTCATTCAAACAGAGACAATATCTAAATATTACAATTCTAATCTAAAACCTCAGTGGTGACGAGAGAGATACACAAAGGCACTAATAAATATTACATTTTAAACAAAGACCTATGTGACAATGAGTTTAGCACATAAAGAATCAGTGGTTCTCATTGTGTAGGTGTCTCATAATACCAACCCGAACTACCAAACCTAACTAATCACAGTGAAGCATTAAATGAAATGCACGTAAAATGTACATATACACTTCTGATAAAATACTAAGGCAAACAAAAAAAGAAGAGAAAATGAAGCTCCCCAATTAAAAATCTAGTTCGTCTCCATTTAACCCGTTCAACGCTTTCCCTAAATTAGGAGACTAAAACTGGTCATTATAATTGCCAAAAATATAATTTTCGTCCGTGTAAAGGAATCATTTATAATACGTAATCTCTAATTTGAGTCCAAAAGGAAAATCCTAATGGATCAAGTCTACAAATCTAATTGAATTCCTCAAATATAACGGATCGCCAGAAGTCTGTTATTTAAACAATTTTAAATTGGATTTCTCCTTCTCATCTTGATTCTTTGGATAACATAAGTGAAGTCAATATAATTTTATTGGAAAAAAGGTTGCCGGAAAGTATACAATGACATAGAAAATTCCTACCCGGTGCTTAAATCCGAAAACCATTTTGAAAACCACTATTTTTAGAATTTGAAAAAAGCAAAATAATTGAATAAAAAGAAAGACTAAATGACAGAGAAGACCAAGCAAAACACAAAAATGATAGAATAATTAGTCTCTCATCATGAAAAGGAGAAAAAAATTAAAAATGAAAAAATAAGTACCCGGGAAGAGGATAAAAATTTAAAAGTTTAAAATATAAAAAAATAAAAGAAACAAGTACCACTTGAGACCGTGACATTGCCAAAGAAAATCTTGATGGCCATTGTAATCGTCGGAAAGATTGTGGCGACCATCTTGTAATCAAATTTTGTGCACCCTGCTACTGCTATCAGAGATATACGGATGGAAATGACGCTGTTACGCCATTAAAAAACCCAAAATACTTGTAACCATCACGATGATGTCCTGCAGCAAAGAAGACACTTCTTCAATGAATCTGGCATATCATGAAAATGCCCATTTTCTTTCTTGTTGAGTTGACCCGAAGAGATCTGACTCAAACCTGAGTTGACCTTACTTGGATCCGAGTTGACTTGGCCTAGGCTAGCTCGGACTTACGGTGAATCAGATCCATCCATTTCCAGTTGTGAGTCAGATCCACTAAGTCTGGACTCGGAAAACCTAGGCCAGACGCCCTGAGTCACCAGTTACCGTCTAGACGCCATGAATTGCTGCTTACCACCGAACAACCACTAGCCCACCGTGAATTTCCATTTTCAACCGGAGTTGGATTCACATCCATACATCTGTGAGTCGTATCTGCAGAAGGCCATAGATGGAGCCGTCAGTGTAAACAAGTTGTGATCCGCACTCCGTGGGCTCATTCTTTTTGCCAAATTACCCGCAGAGCGTAAAAGACCAAAGATAAGAGATTTGTATTGTTGCTCCCGCACTCACTACTACACTACCAAAGGGTATCAAGTGGCAAGTCTGGAGTCGTCCACAGAAATGTTGAGAATTTAAAAGGTTAACTAAGAAAAAATTGCAATCGGTTCATCACTCCAATTGTGTGTCGGGAATAGTCAATGTTGCAAGCAAGTCTTTGGGGGAAGGGTTTATCTATCAACTACTGAACATGCAAGAACAAGGGAGTAAAATATACAAACCTAACACTTGGGGACATTTGCATTACAATGATCGGTAGAATACTTTGATCCTAGATTCCATCAAATGCAAGACATATAAACTTATCCTAATGTTTATGTCACATTGTGTGGTAGATATTTAACACTTCTCTTTGTATGTCACACAAAGGTTCTCACGTCTTATTATATCGATACCACCTCCGTAATTAGAAAAGTGTGTCAAGTAGCCTAGCTGTTATGCTCTCCTCTTCCCGTAAAGAATTACATCTTGGGTCTCCACTATGAATGTTTCTCCCTAGACCTATAGATGTAAAAGGATATGCATCTCACAATGATTTTAGGGTTTAAACGACAAAGGTCAAATTACTACAACCGTAGTTGCTACTAACTATTATCCCTTCACCTATCTGGCTACCATTTTCCAGTTATACTAGCATACGGTCATTGAAGGAGTACTCACAACCCACACAGTCGCAGACTTTCACTCCCCCTATTACCCTAGCGACACTCCCAAGGGGACAAAAGATACTAGCACCATACATGAATCATATACTAAGGCGTATGCCAATATAAGATATCAATCATGCATTTAACAAGAATTTAAATAACACATCAAGCATGATATTCATAAACGTAAAAGGATATGGTGATTTAGAATCTCACAAATATCTACCAAATCATGAATACAAATTTAAATCACTAAGGAAATAAACTATTCTCTAAGCATTGAACACAATATTTCCATTGGATTCAATGTCCTTGGGAAAAAACTAAGAAGATTAAAGAAGAGAGAAGGGTTATTTATTCCATTTCTCTCTCTTCCTACTCTTAGAAAACTAGAAGAATGAAAAACGAAACTAGCCAAACTCCTCTCCCCACTTAAAGCCTAGTAGACATATACTAGAGAAACAAGACCTTTTAGCTCAGTTCTACAGGGATTTTTTCCCTCAATTTTTAGTCTAAAAAAACTAAGGAAAATACTGCTGTAGTAAAAAGTGCATTTTTTTACCTCGGTTCAGAACCGAGATAAATAGTACCTTTTACCTTGGTTTTGGACCGACATCGATAGTTTTTGTGAGCAACAACAGTCCAAGCAAGAAGGTCGGCGATAGGTGAGCATAGATGCGACTTCGTTATGAATGACGTTGTCATCCACACAAATGCGACATCGCCCATAGCAAGAAGGCAGGCGATAGGTGATAAAATACGGTGACATCATCAAATACATCATTCTAAATAAGAGCGACGTCATAGACCATGTGAAGCGACAATGCGAGCTATGGGGACTCACGTCGTGTGCCAGATGATGTGGAACGCTGACGAGTACGACGTTGTTTTGTATGACCAACATTGCCAAAAAATGATGTCGGTATATGTGAAGTTGGTAACTTGTCGTTTGGGGATCGGTTTGTTTGATGTCATGCTTTAATTGGTTAGAAATCATTTCTCGTACAATATTATAATTGGGCAGTACCCTAAATATGCATAATATAGTCATACGTAGACGACGTTCATCTCAATATAGAAATAGTAACTGATCTGATTAAAAACGACATCGCAGTAATAAGAAATACATGTCGCAAAGACCGAGTAATGAACAACTTTGGATATTCATAGATTTTTCAACACTTTCGATACCTATGCGACGTCATTCTATGTTCTGTACTAAGTCGGATGTAGCGATTAACTCTAAGCGACGTCCCGCATTTATACTTTGTTCATCCTAATGTACGGGCTTTTTTTTCTCAATCTTTACAAACATGGCATTATATTGGAAACAAAAACAACATACATTATATAACATGTAAAACAATCATCAAGCTTCATGAAAATATTCAATCTTTGATGAATGAGGAAAAACATGTAGAAGATATGGTAATAAAATTTCTAAATGTAAAACTACCTCAATTAATTTGAACCCTGAGATGCGCTCCATCCTTGGATACTTGTTGATGTTTGTGAGAAGCAATTTGATTGAGCCATATCATTTTTGAAATGGTGTGAAGTGATAGGATGGAATGGAGTTAGGTTTGTAGGATTTGTGTTAGAGATGGGAAACGAGTGTTAATGCTGAATATTATTGACATTGAATATGGCTGGGGGATATTTTGTTTCAAATTTTTGGTTCCCGCTGGAAATTTCATATTCAATGATGTCGTCGATCTTCAGTTCTAGTTTCATTCAATGCAACCCAATTGCGTCGTCGCACATAAGGGTTATAGTCTAATTTCCAAAAGTATTGTAACAGATTACGTTTTAATATTGCGGCCCCTTCCGACGACTCCTTTATTCCCAAATCGGAACAATGCATCATCGCAATCCTAAAAGAGTGGAAATCTTTTTTTACGAGTTCTTAGCCACTCCAAATTATAGGGAAAATAACAATATTGTAAAGCTATGAACCTCTCTAGAGGTGACAAATGGGCAGACAGGTCAAATACGGATCAGACAAAATGGGTAACTAAAAATTATGGTTATGACCCATTTTGACCCATTTTATGATGGGTAAAAAATGGATCGGATCAAAATGAATTGAGTTGAAACCCACTCAACCCGTGGGTTGAAAGTCATTCAACTCACGAGACAAAATGGGTAAACCCACGAATTTCAACTCATATATAAACTCGCATGAATTTATGTATCAAATCATATCGGTAGAACTCATTGGTTAACATATATATTAACTCATATGAGTTTATATAACAATCTGTATGGATAAACATGTGGGTTCCAACTCATATATATTGACTCATATGAATTTATAAACCAACACATATGGATAAACCTATGAATTTTAATCCATATGGATAAACTACAACCCGTTCAACCCATATTTTCAAC
>JAUOBV010000007.1:8411525-8421796 GCA_032360425.1 Rubia occidens
ACAGTTGGGATCATAAGGCGACGAGGAGGACACCACCACCTGAGCATCTCGCCTCGTGGCAGTCTAATGGAGTCCTGAGTCACCGGATTCCAAATCCACATCGCAAAATCAACCACCGCCGTCCCTTGAACAGTACGTCACTCTCACGCGATGCAAAGCATGCAATTCACCGATTTTCTTGGACTCGATGCATACTGGACCTGAAGATGAGACCGTGCAGAAAGTTTGGTGTTTGTGGCCACCATACACTAGCCATGGATAACAATTTGAAGCCGCCGGAAACCGATAGCCTCCCTCAATCGACAGGGCTAAGCTTTGCTTTACGTTCCGTAAGCATTATTTATAAGATAGGTTCTGATCAACCCCGTATGTATATGATAAGATAAGTTCTAATCCTCCCTATATAAAAGGAACTTGCACAACTAACTTCTAATTAACAGCACTGCTGCATACATCCCATTGCTTTCAAAAAATAATAATACATCCCATAAAAATTAAACTCGACTCTCCAATTTGTTCAGTTATTCCTTCTATAATGTAGTAAATAATACTGTAAAATAAAGTTCCCCCTGTTTGATCTCGTTTCTTCCTCGTATTGAGCAAGCATACCGATTCTTTTCAAAGATACATAATGTCCAGCAGATTAACAACCTCTACCCTTAACAGCTAGAATGAAACACAATCGAGTGAGCATTCCCATCCCTCCAAAACGGCTTTGATCCCTTTTTTTCCTTTCTTGGAAAATAGGAGCAAGCACATCGGTAGTACAATTTACGCCATTTCTTATTGCAAGAAAACAAGAAGCTAGGTAAATCCTCAGATGACGTTATACCCAATTCATAGTCAAGAGTCAAGACCAATCAAAAACTAATCAGTTTCGACAAAATTCTACATTTTTAGATCCCCCATATAAATGGGCTCTTTATCCTAAACACACCTGCTCCCTCAATTCACATGGATTTCAACCAAACCAACTAATAAACTGGACATAGCAGGAATTCAAACAGCAAAGAACCATCTTAAAACAAAATAGGAAACACATATTGGACAATTCGCAACTTTCATTACTGACATAACTAAACAGTCACCCATGCAAACAGTTGTTAAGACTTCAGACAAAACACCAAAATAATGCATGGCAGGCCTTGCCGTCTACTAGGCCTATAAAACAACTTATACTGAGGTTTGCACCTAATACCAGAAGTTGAAAATACAACCAACCAACACAGGATGTAACGACCTAAAACAAAGGTTCGCACCAAAATATTTACAGAGTTGATTAAACTGGAAAGGCCTTAACAGAAAAACATTGAGCTTGCGACATTCTCCTTCAAACGGGGCAGCTGTGGCACTGGCACAGAACCAGCATGAGAGACCCCACCATGACTGGATGAAGTCTCCGACAAGTCTTCAAACTTCATCCACTGCCCAAGTTGAGTGGCTGCCAAGTGAGCGTAGCAGACTGGCGCTACCACAGATATAGCTGTCGTGCTCCTCTGGTAGCTGCAGTGAGTACAGAAATTTGATTTAAGACTTGCAGCACTTCCAACTGAGAGTTCCGAGGAAAAAATATATATAATCATTCATCGGAAAACAACTTACACGTAAGACAGGTTATGCACAAGCTCCTGTAGATCATCTGGAGAAAATCCCATTTCATCGTACAGTACATGGTAATGAGTTGGCCTGGTAGTTCCCTACAAAATGTAGCCAAGGTAAAAATTAATTTACATTCTTTCATCAGAAGGATCAAAACCAAAATAAAAGAGAGATGGCAAAAGTGATCTATCATCAGGGATAAACTGGAAGAGGACCATAATTGCAAACATGATTATACACTTCATCGCACATGGTAACAAGAACTTATAAGTTCACAGGAAACCATAATATTTTCCAGTTCAATGGAGGCAAAACTTCAGCTGCAAGGCCTCACCACAAACACCATACAGTTGCAATGCAAAGGCATAAAACTTTCAAACTAATGAGCAATCAACAATCAGATAGTGAACCCATAGAAAATGCAGCAGAACATAAAACAATGTGGGCATCAAAACAATTTAAACAAACTAAGGAGTAATCAACTTTCAGATAGTGCAACCATAAAAAATACAGCGGATTCAAACAATGGTTCCAGCTGGTTCAGAATGCTTACAATCATCCCTGCATGAGCACAGAGGTAGAAGTCATTGTTCCTAGGGTGGCACACTTTGTTATCAATTATGGTACCTGCAATAAGACGTCAAAAAGAGTCACTAAATGCAACTAATGGCTTGATGGTATATGTTGCAGGTTAGTAGAGATGTAGATACCTGGAGGGACATTTTCTGGAGCATTAGGCTGGAAAAACTTGGTATGATGATTCTTTTGAGCAATAATCACCACAAATTTGGGATTCCATTTCTCATCAAGGAACTTGCACGCCTGTCACCATACATTAACAGCCAGTTAGAAGAAAAACTGTGTTCTATGAGAACCCCAATTGTAATAATAATGCACTTTCAAACCTCAATAATCTGGTCAAGTTCTATGTTCAGAACTTGATTAAATTGTGATTCACTGACACCATCCCTGAAAAAAATATCAAGAATTCTTCAATCCACCAGACTAAAATAGCTACTAGCAGATTACTTGTGTTATAGAGATCATGCAGGGTATTTGAAATGCAAAGCAGGAAAAAAATCAACTAAAAAGCAAAAATAAATTAATAAAATTGGTGTCTACAACTACTTCATTCCAAAACGAAAACATACCTAAATATGATTATTTGATCAGGCTTCCTTTTCCCAGAGCTCACATAGAAATCAAGTAATGCCTCCCTAACATTCAAGGGGCAGTTACATTAGCAATAATAGTCTAATAAACCTAGGAATGAAATTTTTAACCATTCTCATCCAGTACAAAGCTAAAAAAATACATATTCCTAGTTAAGGAATAGTTAGTCAAATTATAACTGATGAATTGATTGCTATCAAGAAATTGTAACATACCTGATTATCCCATCATCCTCGGTGTCAGAAACTCGTTTGAAAAGGGAATCTATCATTTCAAGCTTTGGAGATTGCGTACGCACTGAAGCTCTATATTTTGAGATTAGAGGCCATTGCCTTGAACTGACAACCTGTAGAGTAAATGACAGAGCACACAAGTAAATCTCAAATAGAAGAAACTCTTTTCACATCCAATTTAAAATAAGAGACATGGGATTGTGATGAAGTGTGGGGTCAATTAGAAAACAGAAAAGACATTCATAAATTAACCAGGCATTGACTTGTCATTCAAATAAAAACTGTGAAAATCAATACCGCGGCAATTGATGGGACATCAGACTGTCCAGGAGACCCATGTGAGACGTCCATACCGAGGATGAGGGTCGGCATCTTTGACACCATGGGGAGTGAAGGAGAGTGCTCAACACAGAGCATAGAGTTCAGCCCACCAAGCTGTCAATTATGGATGAAATGATGAGATAATATACAACAATGAGTGAAGCCACAAACTCTTCCCAAAATAACTAATGTACAGCATCTTTTCAGGGTATAGGATATCTAACCTTTGCATTGACCTTGAGCAGAACATTAGTTAAATACTGGTCATTGACTCTCGTAGGAGCAATGCACTGAGTCACAATGTCGTATTCAGACAGATTCTTCTTTTTCCAGGGACCTTAGAGAGGCATCAGAACATGAGTAAGGCAACAGGAGAAAACATGCATAAGGTAAACAGATAGTATCTCAGAGGATGGATTTTACTAGGTAATAGAGAAAGACAGACCATAGAGATCACAGTTTTTCCTCTCTGGTAAGATACAGAGAAGAAACTTGGGTGCTCCAGGAAGTTTTGACTGAATCTCTTCAAACATTTTTTCCACCCTAATAAGAGGGGGTGCACGTCTCATTTGAGGACCCTCCTCGAATACGTCAAAGGGAGGTTCAACACTCTGTAAACACAAACTCAGAAATCAAAGATTGATATGTAGTAAATTCTGCAAGACAGAAAGCAAAGCTCAGAAGAGAGTGAGAAGTCATACAATTCCTTTCATATCACCACATTTTGTAAAATCCCTAATAAGCCCTTTTATGTCGCAGCGTGCAGAGAAGTTGACGATTGCCCACTTCTCAATCTTGCAGGGGTTGACTAGTTTCTGGACATAAAGAGAAGTACAAGAGCATCAGGTAGCAAAAATATTTGACAACAGTGCTACAAAAGGCCACAGAGGTTTATACAAACCTTGTGATTGAAATTCCACCTCCCATTGCGCGGGAAGAAATCTTCTCCATTTCCACATTTCAACTGCAACCGAAGGCAGCGTAAGGTTCAGGTTCATTAGAAATCTCACTGACAGTACCCAGAAAAGCTAAAGGAGTCCCATCAACCATATGCTAAACTTCTTAAGGCCATACGTACCTTAGGGGCAGGAAGAACCCGACCATCAACCTCAGTAAAATTCTTGCTTATAGAAATGCCACAAGATCGCAGTAGGGGCTCATTGTCGTAATCATTGATTTTAAGAGCCTAGCACAATCAAACAGCATTCAGTTTAACAAGCAGCAAGCACAATAAAAAGTCAACCACAAACTGGATGACTCACTTGAGACAAAGTGCCCATCCTATCTTGTGGCTTCTGTCTGGACTTCTCTACCAAGGAAGCTCTTTGAAAGTTGGTTAAGGATTTTGTGTAGCGTTGGAGAGACACCAAAGAGCACAGCTATGAGACAAGCAAAACTAGTTACACCAGGTACCACCACATCAACAGAAGAAGACAAGCCAGAAATTCACTCAATCTCACCTCAATAGGGAAATATGTAGGTCGTTTGGGTTTTCCAACATTTATACACGGAAGATCAGCAGAATAGCGCAATTCCAAATTCCGGTGGTTGACAAAATAGTCATAAACAGTGACCTCCACAGTCTCAGCTTCACCATCGCCATCCTTGCCCCTTTGTTTCAGAGTGAACCTATGAAGTACAGACAGAATCTTGGGGTCAACAGATGCATTCAGCTAGCAAATTGTGAGAGAACGGTACAGAAAGGAATACAACACATGAAACCTCATAGATAGAATTTTTATCTAGTTGTCAAAAAAAGGAACCAAGTAGAATGAGAATTATACGTTTGCTCCTTGCATGACCTTTCACTCAGCCCAGTGATCTTGAATTCTTGATTGGAGGGACTAGTTTTCACCCTCAAGTTCTTCAGGACACGTTTCGCCTGATCAAAGTCAAAACCAGGAAGCGTTCTGCTTAGACAAGGAAATTCCACAAATAGATAACTAGGATTAAATGAATTTCAATCTTTACCTTAACCCAGTCAAGGGAAAATGGATCTTTAGCATTCTGGTTTGCAATCAAGAAGTCAACTACAGGACCAGGCTGGATTATCATGGTTGTAGAGACATCTGATGGAAGAAATGTGATCATGCTTTAAACACAAATAAATGAAGTCACATCTCAATTCAAAATAGAGCGCATCATATTACCAATATTCAGAGACAAGCCTCCCTGAGCAGTTCGGAAGCTCGAGTGAAATCCTCGACAACCAAGTACACCACCTCCAACATCAGCAAAGTTCTTTGGGTCATTGTGGAAGTAAGATTGGCGTACAAGTAGACACCCCCTGCAAAACAGAAAATTAAATTCTTGCCGCAGGCATCGTTTTAAAGCATTCACATTAAAAACATAAATCATTATCAATATGACTAACTGTTTTGCAGCATGCTGCCTCAGAACAATATCCAGAACTCTCAAGGCCTCTTGAGAATTCTCCGTCTCCTGGCCACGCAATGCATTGCCAATTGCCTGCATCGGAATTTTGGCAGCAAAGCTAATCTCAACTTTAAAAGTTTTAGAATGGTAGGGCCGCCTCAGCCTTTTCCTATCACTGTCGTTCGTATCTTTGTCACCTGGACTGTTGTTCCCAGTGTTCCTGTACAAAACATTTTTTGTAAGGATATCCACCGCTACTCAATTATCAAATAATTAAAGATTTAAGAAAAATACAAGGTTAAAGCAAAAGTAAGAATGTCAACCTGCTAGAAGCAAAATCTTCTAGCACAACTTCAAACTCATGCTTGTTTCTAGGAAGTGCACCGACAGTGAACAGGCTCTTCTCTCCATCATATGCAAAGTCCTTCCCTGCAAGCTCTGATGCGTAAGTCTCATGAACTCTATCCAAGATGCGCCTCCCTACACCCTTGGCATCCACTGGACGACCGTCTTCGTAGAAGATAGCAACCTGTTCAAGCATATGCAAGTATATAGAGCACCAATAAATAATGAAGACACACAGAAAGAAAGAACCAAATGCATACTAATAAATGGTGTACTTACACTGTAATGAAAAAACTGCCAAATGCATACTAATAAATGGTGTGTACTTACACTGTAGTGAAAAAACTGCCCATCCGTATTCTTCACGGCAACTTTAAAGTGATTAGTGAGAAGCTGGATCCTTTGACCTTTTGAACCCAACCCACGCCTTGCCATGGGAACACGGAGCTTCTTCTTGACTGGTTCTGCTTCAACTTTAATCGGGGTAATATTTGGAGGCACAGGCGGGGGAGGGGGCAAAGCAGATTGAGGTGCCCCATTAATTTCCTTCAGGGCCCCATTGGTTTCGGTCTCGATCCCATTTGCTCCATTCTCTTCTCCATTAGATCCATTCAGAGCCCCACTGGTTTCCTTGTCAGGTGAATCCATTTCTGCAACGGCCACAGTTGGATAAGGTAAGATAATGAGGTAGCAGATGGTAATCTAGTATTAAAACATTTCTATTCATTCCACAAATCCACATTACAAGACTTAAATGACCTTTAGGCAACAAAACACTCCCAATACTAGGGCAGCCCAAGCAGCTAAAGGAAAATTCCAACCTTTACATGATTAGCAACAATCACAGCCAATAGACTATTACAGTGGCAATGTGGCATTTTAGATTTACACTAGTGCTACATCAGGATTCCAAATTCAAACTACAGAAATGCCCTAAACCAGGGGTCAGACACAAAAGCAAACCAATAAATCCACGAGATATAGCTAAAACTAACATGCATGCTAAGAAACAGAGGGTTTTCTCCCCCTTATCAAAATCTATCCCCAGCAATAATTTCAACAAATTCCGAAAGGCAATACAGGAAATATTCAACCACAAACAAATTGTATAAAGGAATACAAGAAACATACAACCACAAACAAGTTGTATACTCTAAACGAATCATGAAACAGCCATGCATGTGACGCAGATCACCAAAAGTCCTGCATCTATCTAATTCACAATTAATAAGAGCACAATTCCAATTCATTAGACGGGCAGATAATTGATTAACTCAAACAAAATCATCAACAAATTAACATGCATGCGAACAAGACAGACAACAGCCATTTCCACAAAATTACCCCTAAAAACATTACAAATATAGAAAAAATAATTAAAAGTGCTCACACATATCAAGGTCAACACAAACTAACAGAACTCCACTGAAACCAATAAAACTCTTAAATCAAAGAGCAAAACAGTCATGCATGTAAAAATCACCACCAAAAGGGGGAGAAAACCAAACACGCACACACATAGTGAAATCGGACTGGTAGAACGAAATGAGATTAATGCTAACAATAATCAGTACAGCCGATTAAGAAACATTCTAGGTTTTTCCCCTTTTTTATTAAAAACCATACAGCTAAACCTTTTTCGGAGAAAACAAATTCACAGGAAATCAACCGGAATCAACCGGCATTGGAGTTTTTTTTTTAAATACAAACAGGATACACAAAAGGAGGGGAAATCCAGAAAGGAGTACCTGAGAAGAGGAGCCAGAAAACCCTAGAGAAGCGTAGTTGGAGGCAATTCGGCTTGAGGGAGAGTAGGAGAGAGAGTGATGAAAAGCAAATGAGTGAGACGATGGGGAGTATTTAAGGTTCGGTGAGGTGAAAAATGTACCACTTGAAAATTCCCTGACCTGGCACGGCTCAAATTTACACCCGCTGCTTTGAGTGGTTGTACATTGCTATAATGTACAAGTTTTGGAGCATGCGGTACCAGCGCTGTATGGATGAAGTATATAGTGGCGGATGTAGGGAATAATTTGGTCTTCGTGGTACCACAAAAAGCATGACGTTTTGGAGGTTGTAAGTTGTAACGCCCATTTGCTTTTACCATGCTGCCCTCCACGTGTTCCTTACCGTGCTGAATGTGTTCCCCACTTTCTCTGCTTCCGAACCTCTTTTTACCATTTTTACTCTCTCTTTTTTTACCTATAGTACAGTATATTCCTAGTTCTGTAGTACTCAACTATTTACTCAATACAGTAGTACTCCGTTTTTCGGCTTTCAGCTATACCAGGTTAGGTCTCACTCAATTTTCCAATTTCATTTTTTTATCTTTTATTTTTTTTTTTTAAAGGTCATTCTTGACCCCTCCGTCTCAACCTAAATTAAACATTTATTTTTTATACTATTATTTATCAAAATTTAATTACATATTTAAATAGATATATGAGTAATAATATATACATATGTAATATTATTCAATTCATCGTAACAAGTACTTTCTAAATATCAACTTTTATTTATCGTTATTATACGTAGGTGAATATATTAACGATCAAATTACATATTTCTTGAATAGCGTAATAAAAATAAATGTGTAATTTAGACGGGGACGAAGGGAGTACTCCGTATTTTTTTTATTTTCATGGGAAAAACGTATCTACTTTACGGAGGGAGCATTTTTATGTGCATTTTTAAAGATGGTTCTATGCTTGAGCAGTCATTGTACTCTGTTTAAATTAAGTCAAACTATTGGGAAAGATCGTTTCATAAGTTTATGGAAATATCGTTTCATATCATAAGTTTATGGAAAGACCGTCTTTCAAGTAATGGACTAATGTGTAACCGACTGGAAATCTTATCATTATTATCCATTTATTATATACAATATTTGTAAAAATCTTACTGTATTATGTTCGGTCCAATTCTTCATTAAATGTTATAGTATTGCTACAATCGTGTTATGTTCGATTCAATTAAAGTTTCATGTATATGATGAAGTTTATTTATGTAGTTATAATTTGTTTTAATTATTAATTTTATGGTTTGATCTCCGAATTGAATTAAACTAAATAGAAATAAAGTAAAGTGATTTGAACTAAACTAAAAATATATATTATAAACTAATAATATATCTAAACTAAGCTAAATTTCATTAAACTGGTTTTTTGTTGAGCTAAATTGAATTGGATTGAAGTAGAAATAATCTCTAGAGAACGGAACTCGTGTGGAGGATATCAAATATATATTTCCTCTATCCCAAATTAAATTTTACATAATCTTTTTCATAGTTTTCAAAAAACATGTTTGACCGATAATATGTTTAATTACAAATAACAATAGCAAATAAAAAATTAATATTTAGAATTCACGGAATTTTTTCATAGTTTTCAAAAAAATGTTTGACCGTTAATATTCTTAATTACGTATAATAACGGCAAATAAAAAAATCGATATTCGAAAACTATTACTATGATGAATCCAACTATATCACATACGATAATATTATTATTTATATACTCTCTCTCTGTCCCATACCAAGTTCACATAATCTTTTTCACGATTTTCAACAAGCATGTTTGACCGTTAATATGTTTAACTATGTATAATAATGGCAAATAAAAAATTAATATTTAGAAACTACTTATTACGATAAATTCAACAATATCACATACGATAATGTTATTGTTTTTATGTATATTCAAATATGTGGTCAAAGTTTGACAGTGTTGATTGTCAGATAGTAAATGTTTGCAACTTAGTCTGGGACAGAGGAAGTATATATTTAAATATGTGGTCAAAGTTTGACAGTGTTGATTGTCAAATAGTATGCGTGCATCTTAGTATGGACAGAGGGAGTATATATATTTTTACGAGAAAGTTTCAAGAAAGGCTTTTTATCCATAAGGTTATGAACAATTCACTGTACTTTTTACCTTAAATGTTGTAATCTCAAGCATCATATAATAGAAATTGTTTGCTTTCTATCAACCGGGGATATTGCAGTCATTTTGACTAAGCTAGACCAAATTTATCTAAAAATAACATATTGATATTATAATATGTTACTGATTTTATTCTTTACTATATATAATCAATCATAAATTGTTAACATAATAATATTATAATATGTTACTGTAATTCTTTACTCTATATAATCAATCATAACTTGTAAAAATATATAACTTCTAAAGATATATTTAAAACCATAAATATCTCATTGTACTA